>JANKKB010000042.1:46178-86130 GCA_026225775.1 Bursera palmeri
AATTTTAACATAAAAAAGAATAAATAAAAAATAAAAAATTATACTCCCATAATAAAAAAATTTATACTTATTAATAAAATCAATAAAGAAATATGTAGGGGCAATATGTATTAGAATTTCTACTTTAAAATTTTTTAAAATTAAGGAAAAAAAATTTCAGTAGGGGTAAATCTGTATTTTAAGGGTTAAAATTAGCACTTGATTAAAAGAAGCAAACCTCAAGGATCTTATTGATGAAAATAATAAACTTACTTTCTATTTGAGATTATGTCAAAATACAAAGGTACTATTAGAAATTGTCCCAGTTTATAATTTAAGTGTAACTTTTAAAGTTTATAATTTTAACTGTAATTTTAAACCGCACGTGAATTGCACGCCACCTCTACTGCCCCAACCTCAACCGCCAATTTTCAGTTCACTCAGATTCTCAACAGTTTCTATTATCTGTTCCCACAATTGGCAATGGCTACATGTAGATGTTTTCTCCTTCCACTTTCCTTGAAGCCTCCAAACCTTAACCCTTCAAAACAAAAACACTTTAAGACTCCGAAAATTATCTGCTCATCCATTACAACTGAATCACAAAAAGCCAAGCAAGAGCTCCTCAGCCTCATCTCAGACCAAGACCGAGGCCTCAAAACCCAAAAAGATCCCACCAAGCTATACTCAATCATCAAAGCAATAGACGCCATGGCTGCTCTTGGCAAAGATACGGTCACCACCGACGATTCACTCACTGCCACGTGGCGCTTGCTCTGGACCACGGAGAAAGAACAACTGTTCATCATCGAGAAAGCCAGCTTGTTCGGCACACAAGCTGGTGAAGTTTTGCAGGTGATTGATGTCGATAAAAGGGCTCTCAATAACGTAATTACTTTTCCACCAGACGGGGTTTTCTTTGTGAGGTCCAACATCGAGATTGCTTCGCCGCAAAGAGTGAATTTCAGGTGATTCAAATGTTTCTGAGTATTGATAAACGTTTAGAGCTCTAATTGCTGTTGTTTGTGTTAGATTTACGAGTGCAGTTCTTCGCGGGAAAACCTGGGAAATTCCGTTGCCACCATTTGGGCAAGGCTGGTGAGTGCATGTATTGTTTGAGCCTAATTGAAAACAACCAAACGTTGATTGCAATGTCCTTTAGAAATAATATCATTGCTGTGGATTTGTCCACTCTTTTGAATGAACTACGCGCATGTTGTATTTTATACTTTTGCTCCATATTTGTCTGTTGTTGTAGTATCAAGAAGGTATTATGTTTTTATAGGTTTGAATCCGTCTACCTTGATGATGAAATCCGAGTCGTGAAGGATATCAGGGGAGATTATTTAGTTGTCGATCGTGCTCCTTATAATTGGACAGAATGAGTTCCTGTGGTGATTTCACCTTTCATTCTACTTCATTTTTGCCATAGTTAAATGTGACTCCAGTCTTTTTTAAAAGCATCAACTTTATTGGTTCATCTTAGTGCTTCATTGATAAATCTGCTTTGCAGAACCAAGTCTATCTGCTTTTTATAGAGGGGTTAAAATGGTATTTGCTTTCCCTGTACAGTAGGAAGGCATGGAAACATAAGGCATTACCAGAAAGTGCGACCGGAGTAATGATACACAGAAATGCATCTTATATCTTCTTGTTTGATATATGTGCTTCGTTTTGCATGTCCGAAGTCCCCGCTTGTTTTGCCTCAGTAATATCAGGATCTTTTAGGTGGATGCTGATATAATGCAATCATAAAAAATGTCAAATAAATAATTGTGCCTTTGCTGGAGATGATAGGCAGATGAATGACAGAGTTTTGTTACGATCCACTGAGAGCTTACGATAGGTGCTAAAACAAAGGAGGACATGAGTAGATGATTCCTTCACGTTGATCAAAACTACAAGTGAACATTACACTGTCAACCGTCAAGGTTGAAGGGAACCAGAAGATAAAACAAGGGAAATACTGTAGAATTGAGTGTACACTATTGTACGAAAGACAAGGCAACTGGGTAAATCAGACCTGAATAAATGGGATAAAGTTTGAATGAGAATAACATATCTTCTCCCTCTATGTTTAAATTTGCATGACCTTACCACATCAGTAGTTTAAATCCCTCCTTTTCCCTCGCCCCTTCCCAGCCCCTCTTTCCCTCTTTAGGCCCACAGGATTGGATGATTGGGGGTTTTGATCCTCTAGGACTATAGTAAGAAATAATAATTTGATCTTCAGAAGGAAAAAAAAAAAATCTTGGACCTGAAATTAGCCTTTACTAAAGTTGATATATTTCTGCTTGTTGCAATCAGTTAGCACTCTTTCCCTGTATCCCTCTCCCTCTATAAATTTCATCATACAGCCTTATCTAAGGAGGTTAATTTTAACATCGTTTCCTGCTTTCCTGGCTATCAATTTTTTTTTTATGTGCATCTTCCTCTTCTTTTTGTCTATGATAGTTCTCTTTTTTCCTGGCCTGAGTTATGAAATGATTGAAACTGCCCAACCTCTGCAGGTTTCAATCTGTGTACCTAGATGATGACATTCGAATTGCAAAGGATATTCGTGGAGATTATTTAGTTGTCAATCGTGCTCCATACAACTGGAAAGAGTGAGATGCAATAAATTTGTTTCTCATGTCCCCTGTAGCAAAATTTTCTTACCATCTTCCTCTCATGTTCGAATGGTATTATTTCATGCCATCATGGCTAAAAGTTATGTTAAAAATTTGTTATATAGCCCCAAATGGGTTCTGTTCATTCTTTTTGCACTCACATTTTTGTTCTTTAAATAGTTGTTTCCCTTGCCCTTGGTTTCAGGATCTGTAAGAACGTGCATGTGGCTCCTGGAATCCGCTTTGGAAACTCATTAGAAGTTTACCCTACTGCTCTCTTCGCTATAGAGTTACTAAATTCTTGTAATTTTAGCCCTTATTGTTTGTATACTAGATCAAACTCAATTCAGTTAAATCGTTATCATATTGTTTATTCTTTGTAAAAACTTAGTAAGGATTACAGTTGCTATTTGGAGATTCGAAATATGCTCCTAAATGGCGGCTCTTTTACAGTTGCCTACGCGCAAACTTTATCCCGCGAGGTAGCGAATAATGATATAGCTTGCATAAGAAACTAAACTAATGCACTTACTATCCAATTGGCATCAATAGCCAGTCTCTCCCTCTCTGGAACAAAAGATGGAATATGTTGGGCCTGGAACTGGAATGGAATGATCGTTTGTTACTTGATTGTCCAAATGCGAGGCCCTGAAAAGAATTTGTGGTGTTCGACTACTAGTTGTTTACTTATATTTTTTGTGATGAAAAAGTTATCATCCTTACACAGTTGATCTGTCTCTCATTTTTCCCTGGAGCCTTCCCAATTATCACTGAGGCACCTTTCAATTGGATTATCCGACCCAGCAACGACCCAAAATCTACACTTTATACTTCACCTGATTATTAAATAAAGACAATGTTTCTGTTGTTTGGTCTTTCCCTTTCAAATGCCCATCTTAGAGCCCATAACATAGGTGATTCTTGGGCTTAACTCAGATATCCAAACGTCAGTACTATCTTTCCAATATGAGTACTGGAAATAAGAAACCCCTTGTTTTTATAGATCAGACGGAAACGCATTGAACCAAAACCTTTTGTATTGTAAATAAAAACCTTCAATTAGTAATCGGATAACTGTAAATATTTTGGTTGGATATGAAGTCAAGAAAGTGTGGGGGCTTGCTATGATTAGGCATTAAGAGAAGGCATGCAGATATTGCTTGGCTTCCAGTTGCTTTGGACTGCCACGTGTGGTTGTGATTTTTTAATATTTTATTCCCATATTCTACTTGTCTGGTTTGCATTTACTTCACGGCTTCAGTCGGCAATTTACTTCCTGAAAATGTGTAACCTTTGAATTAATATCACTTTTTTTGCTTCCGCTTTAAATTCTATCTTTAATTCGGATGAAGAAGAAAGAGGTCCGTATCGATGGCCATGGGGCATGCTTCAAGAAAACCATTGGCCTTGCTATAAAATGGAGTATCAGTACGTCCTGGATGGTTGTTTTCCACTCAACTTGGCAGCTTTTGTCGATTCTTTTTCATCATTTAGTGACTGGCACTAGCAGAGTCTGCTTTTCCAGCTTATGTAGCTTTGTGATGTAATTGTAAAGCTAGAACAGATTCTTCAAACCAATTTAAACTCAGTTCAAAAAGGTCTTTCATTGTCTAAAACTAAACGTACAGTTCACCCTCCACAGCGCCTAAACTCAGTTCAAAAAGGTCTTTCAAAGTCACTATAAATGACTTTTAAAATGCTCAATAAAATTGAAACCGCTTGTATATCATTAAAAATTACCTATTATTATGGTATTAGTGAGAAGAGAAAGTGTTGGGTAGAGCTAATGTAATGCAATCCTCCAATCCTGTAACAGCATGTCAGCAAGCATGTGTTGCACGCGTCATAGGATTGAAATAATTACTAAAAATATTTAAATAAATCCGATTTATCATATTACAGTATAAATATGATGTGGCTAATCATTCATTATATTTTGTGTTTATTAATAATTAAAATTTCAATTTTATCTGTTTTTGATTCGACTTATTTTCCTTTCTTAACTTTTCTGAAGCTGTGTGTTCGCGTAAGTTTTTTCCTTACCGCACAGCTTGGTAGAATAGAGTTTTATCTGCGGTTGGTGTTAAATCGTTGCGGTGGAAAATTCTGCCAGAATCTAAGCTGGGCCCCAGGCTTCACCAGCCCAAATCCAGTGAGACCCACTAGGGTATGTGCTTCACATGTAATGTGCGGGTCATGAGCCCAACGGTTCATGAAAACCACTGTTTTGGGTAAACTTTGGATGCTGGGCATGATTGGCCACGTCAACAATAAACTTTTATTGCATTTCGTACATTTCTGGTTTCCACACAATTATGTTGGTTGTACCGAACCAGTTGGCGTACGGTAAATCCCCTCAAAATGTATAGGCAAAAGGCCTGCCTGTTGGGCTTGTGGGCACATCATGGTCTGTGAAGAAGAAAGAAAGTTTTGGCTAATTGTGGGCCCTCGGTGGACCTTAAGTGCCCTTAAGGGATTCTGTGTGGGGCTACCTTTCATCTCAGCCTCACTTTGTTGGGGCCGTTCACTGAATAAGTGGCCATGTTCGACTTGACAGACAATGCAGATCACCCATTATGATTTTTAAAATTTGCTGTCGAGTTGCGTAATGTTGACAACTTCCAACCTAGCCATGGTGTTTAATTCTCTTACGTAAACTCAAGTAATTATAACGATGATATTTGAGTCTAGTATCTTGCTCACATCAAATTTATTTGAGTTTAACAGACCCTTTATGTAAAACGTGAATTCGACTTGCAAACACAAATATCTTTAATTATGATATTATATTAAGAAACCACGCATTTGATCTGAAAATTTGATATTTGATTCTGAAAATCATAATATCGCTCGATTCAACTTCAGGCTGCAGCAACTGCAACTACTGCAAGCATTTGCATCTCTCATCCTCTTCACACAATAATTAAGATCGAAAAGAGTTTAAGGTACAACCACAAAACTTTATTTTCGGACAGAAAATTAAACTTTAGATTGGAGAAATTAAAAGAATAGACTCTAATCTCTGACAAGAAGATCCACCATTCATTTCTCTCTGATTTGCTTTCTTAATCAAGAATGTGAAATGATATAATAATAAAAGCATATGATGGAATATGATACCATGCATCATATTTAGTGGCAATGATTTGATTCAAATGACAATTGAATTGAAAGTTCGGCAACTGTTGCATCTGTTCCATTATTATAATTCCTTTTTCCCTCTGTGGTTTGAGCTCAGTTTCGTACTTCAAACCCCTTTAATGCTAGCTCAACCTATATATTCTTATTTCTTGACATAAATCGATTGCAAGATAGGCTTTTCGGATAAAATGAAAATGAAAGGCATCAGCATCTAACCAGGCATAATTCATTACTTAAAAGCCCTTCAAGTTGTGCATGACGCATATCATATGAGTTTATTTTCTGAGTACGAATTTTCTAAATAATAAGGCTATAACAAAAGACTAACCATCAATATAAATATATCAAAGTTTTCCTATAAATGAATTTTGGGGGATTTTCAATCACCTCATTTCAGATTTGACTAAATTACTTTATAGATCTCTTAGGGCTGCCTAGCCTAAAAGATAAGTAAAACCTTCTTTAAAATCTATTGAATACTTTATCATCTAAACATCTATTAGATATACCTAAGAAAGGAGGATGATATCAATTAAACTAAAGTAAGATAACAAAAATTAAATATTTATTAAAAAAACTAAAATATGGGTTATTCTCAGTTCAACAATTTCATATATAATTTATTAATATTAGATTATAATTAAATATGAAAAAAGTTTAAGGTATATCTATTATATTATGCAGACAAGATGACATAATATATCTATATAATCTATACAATAATAAATTAAAGAGAATCTTACATACAATGAATATATATATATATATATATATATATATATATATATATATATATATATATATATTAGTNTATATATATATATATATATATATATATATATATATATATATATATATATATATATATTCGTCGAAATGTCACATTATTGCGTGTAATAGGATTGGATAAATGTACATATGATTTTCACAAGAAGTTGATTCCAATCTATCTATCTATACATCTATATAATCCTGAAGCATGAGCTTGTATAGTTGACATGTAGGATGACAAGTAGGATTTTTTAGGCTTTAGATTTTTNGACAAGTAGGCTATACTTGAAGATAATTTTAATAACTTTTAATATTTTATTCATTTATTAAATCTCTTTTAATAAGTTATTTAAAGATTTGAAGGTTTTTGAAGTTAGAAAGTGAAAAGTGAAGAGGTTCAAGATTTTAATATGACTTAAAGATGAAGGATGAATGGAAGGTGAATGTATAAAGTTATGTAACCTTCATGTGATTATGACATATATTTATTTTAGGTGGCTTATTTTCTCCTATAAATAGGACCATCTTTGTGATTCTTAAAAAGTAACAACATTCACAATTATTTTATATTTTTATTCACTTTTATTTGAGAGATTTTTTAGTAAAGAATGATGTTTTTTTTGTGAAGCTTTGAACTCAACTATTTGTCCAAAGTTTATTTGAGCAATACAACAAATAGTTGGATTATTGTATCCTGGAGGAGACAAGTCTTTGAGAAAAGCTGCTGCACCGGGTTCTAGGCTTTATCAACCGTAGAGGGTTTGAATCTCCTTAAAGTAAGCAAGATATTTATACCTCAGTCCGTCTGATTTTGTCATTTTTTATTTATTTTATAACTTAATTTTTTATTTAATTAAAAAAATAATATTAAATAAACATAATCGCGCAACGCACGAATTTTACACCTAGTTTCTCTTAAACTTGAGAGGAGAGGAGTCGATTGATGCCACGTGGACGGTGGAGGACCCTATAGCTGTAAGGCACTGAATGGTATCTGAGTAGCTCAGACCCTAGACAATCCCATTTATGGAATGCTGTTGCAAATATTTGGTGGTCCCAGTGATCCATTGCCTAGGGGCTGGGGATCAGTTAAGCATTCCAAGTGATTGATTTTAATGAAATAGATTATAAAGGAAATTGTAATTTCGTTCTGGGAACATTTGCGTGTGCTTGACCTACACTAAAGTTGCGGTGTCCTCTCACTTCGTGCAACATAGCTCGCGCATGGTTTAACGGTGACGCACCACAGCCTGCTCCAAGGTCCGCGCTGTCCAGGGTCATTTTGCACCCTTCAACTTAGAGTCCGTTTGATTTAAGTTTCGAAATCAAAATCAGAATAGAATAGGATAGAATCAAAATTAAAATATTTATTTATTTATTTTATTTGATTAAGTATAGAATCAGAATCTGATTTCTTTAAAGTTGTTTGAATTATAAAAATTTGGAATCAGAATTAATATTAATTTTTTAAATTACTCTATATAAAAATATATAAAATAAATAATAATGATAAATATATATCATTATTATCATAAAATATAAATTTTCATATTTCTTACACTTTATTTTTTTTTTACCTTTATAAAAAATTTATAGCATTTTTTTAATTTATTAACTTTTTAAAAAAATATTATAACCATTTATTGATATTTTTAAATATTATAACTTTTATTAATTTTTTTTTTAAAATATTATATATTTTTTCATTTATTAACCTTTTTAAAAATATTATAAATTTTTATTTTTAACTTAGTACCTTTTAAAAAATATTAATTTACCTTTTTAAAAAAATTATAACTTTTTGTAAATTATAAAATAGTAGAAAATATTATAATATTTTTTAAGTTTATTAACTTTTTTAAACATTATAACTTTTTAAATTTATTAACTTTTTTCTAAATATTATAAACTTTTTTTAAATATTAAAATATTTTTAATTTATTAACATTTTTTTAAAAATATTAAAATATTTTTAATTTTTAACATTTTTTAAAAATATTATAACTTTTTAATTTATTGACCTTTTTAAAAATATTATAATATATTTTTTAATTAATTTTACTTTTTTAAAAAAATATTATAACTTTTTTTCTTAAAAAAAGTGAAAAACCTTACTTTTATTTGATTTAGTCAGGAATCAAATTTGATTCCTAAGGGGGTGGGGGGAATGACTAATTCCCTTTCCTAATGGAATTCCCATTCTCAGGCTTTTTTTTTATCAACTAAACAAGAAGAGTGGAAATATCCCATTCTCATTTCGATTCTCATATATATTTTTAACGAACCAAATGTCCCCTTAATGTTTATAAATGGCTTATTGAAGGGTTATATAAGTGCCAAGCATGTATATGGGTTCGAGACGACTACTTAAGGGTCATGTTATGTCAAAGATGAATTGATGCCATGCAAATAATGGCACCGTTGCATCATTTTCTTTGCATTTAAAACTCGCATGCAGTACTCAAAATGTGGACACGATTATTCTTGAAGCAAAAGAAGAATGAGATTCTCGAAATTTGAAAAACCAACCAATCTGATTATCACATAAATAAGTATATAAAATAACTTAATAAAGAAAATTTAATTAACTAGTTAATAGAGCTTTCTTATTCTGACAAATTCCAAGCAACCAGAACATTAATTAATTTGTGATAAATTCAAATCTAGTCGATGTGGATCATATGATAATGATTGAAGCATTTCTTACAAGGATTGCAAAGAAGTAGCGTGGAAAAATGCAAAAAATGGGCCCTAAATTTGGCTGCTTTTCTTCTTGATAAAACTATATATGACAAAATATGGTAGGCAAGGTATGGACGGAAGTCTTATATATATTTCAGTCGATTCCCCACTTTCACTATTGGATTGTGTGGATCAGAACTAAGATACGTTGTTTAATATATCCCTTTTCATCTGGGGCGGCTAGCAAGTGTTTCTATAGCTCTCGTTTCTGCGAGCACTTCACCACTTGGTTAGATATATATAAATCCTGCCAAACTGAAAAGTGAAAAATATATATAAACCATGCACATTTATTACCTATAAATTCCAGTTGATTATGTTCTACTTTCTACCTCTGCTGATCTGATGAATTATATTGTAGCTTCAGCAGATCCAAATTAAGAACATTGGCTGGTTAAACATAGGTCATTGTTATCTGATGGTAGCATACAACAGGAAATATGTCTTTTCGTTCTTGTTTTTTCAGCTTCTTCCTGGGGGCAATTGGGTATGCCTAACTTGACATATATACACTGTCCATCACCTTCAACTGTTACATTAGTTGGCGATGGGCTGGTGTTGGTGGTGGGTTTTCCCACACGGGGTTTGGTGTAATAGATGGATTTCTCTTACTTTCGGGTGGTCATTTTGTTCCTGAGTCTGCTGACTTAATTAATTTTGTTAAGATTATCATTTCTGCAATAATCTTTAATCATATCAAAATAAATAGATATTATGACTGTGATGTGATTTTGATCTTATGATCGTTTGTATGTTTACTGCAGAAGAATGGATGAAATGATTAGAAGGGTCAGTTACAGCTTGAAGATGTGAAAATGGATTGAGTTAGTTAACAATGATATTGTCCAGTTAGTTTGGGCATAAAACAAACAAATAAGAATCTAATTTTATTTTTGTTGTCAATCATCGATCGATCGCCTAATCCCAAGAAGCGAAACGTTAGCTTTGCCATCCAACCTAGCTGGGCCTCCATGAATCAGACCCTTCACAATCAACTCCATCCCATCAGCTATCTCCAGTACTACTTAACCCCATAAAATTAGTTCATATATAGTTCTATCAATTTCACAAGTTAACCTAATACTGTCATTAGAAACTGAAAGGCCTTACCTCAACCTTCATATCCCACCCATCCAAGTTTTTTATTATTTTTTATTCTACAGTTTAATAGAGCTAGGTATGAAACTTAACCTAACAATGAGCCTTCTACATAAACAGTTTCAGGGTTGGCTTAACAGGCAATATTTGGTTATATAATGAATAGTAACAAAAGTAAATGAGCTTTGTAGGTTATGTCCATATGACAATACGTACCACATGTTACATGCAATTTCCTGGCTAGTGGCTGCCTCAGAATTCCAACAAAGCGACTGCACTGATTTTCCCGGAAAGTTCCTCCAGTAATTTTGGATCTATAATCTGGATGGTGAGGAGGGGAGGAGAAAAGCCATAAAGAGGTATTCAACGTGAAACTTGAGTTTGATTTTTTTTTTCTTTTCTACGATATGATGTTTAAGAAACAAATTTCAATACTAATAACTCACCTAATTCCAAGCATCGTGCAAATAATTCTAAGTTGATCATGACGTTTTCTAACCCTTGTTTTCTGTATGCTTATAATGACGTCCTTTAATTATTCAAAATGTGATTTGCATATATTTATGACACTACTAACAACGCCTTTAAATAGACTAGTTAAATTGATTGAATTCATTATTTAAAAAATCTGTCGACTTTAAAGGTATAATTGATTACTCAAGAGGTTCAAGAATGATCAAAGAAAGGAGCAAATTCAGACAAAGAAAGAGGCATATTCTAGATAGGAAAAAGTCATACAAATTATAGAGCATGTTGAACTTATGCGTTATATTGCTTGAAGTCACTTGCTAGGCCGATTGATGCCAAAATTCAATAAATGTTACGGAAAAGTTGTTTATTAATTTCAAATGGAGTTGACCAAAAAGAAATCGTATATTTTACTCATCCCACTTATTGTAATTAAAAGCTTTAAATGTAATTAATTAAAGAGTAATTATTAAAAAATAATTTCTTGGTTCCACTAAAACTAATTAATTTATTATAAATTTTTGGAAGGCGTTGCTGTGAGGAAATGGAGGGCCAACCGATCCTTGTGCTTTCTCCTATGTGAATTCTTAAACAAAAAGCAGACGAAAAGAGACCTGGCCCACGTGATGCTTATCAGCTTCAATTGCCTACGGTGTAATCACTCACACGAAGGCGAATATCCTGTTCGTTCTTGGCCGTCGAATGAGAAAAATTATTTTTTGATCTTACGATTTAGGAGAAGTTGAGTTACTCTTGACGCATCAAGGATTGATCTGTGCAACTGCAAGTAGTACAGCTACGGATCACCTCGCGATATTTCAAGGGCTGCTTTTCTACTTTTAATTATGTTGTTGTAAGACTTTGTTTAAAGGTAAGTAAACAGGACTGTACTTTTGAAAGCTAAAGGTTCCTTAATTCTCCAAAACAATCAGTTTAATGACATTTACGTCCCACCATTTGTTTTGACAGCAACTGGTACACAGCGTACTAGATATGCATTTTTTCCTCTTTCTACTATTACTGTTTACCACTTCACAAATTCCGAAAAAATGTCAAGCCACTCTCTGCAGCTGCGCGTAGATTTCCTAATCTAGCACTATTTTTGTCCTCCTGTCAAATATATTCTTACCTTTCAGCCTTAAATCATCCAACTAACCCACTCTCTCAATGTGCGCGTGAAGTTACATATCCTTTGCAAAAGGTTATAATAAAATAATAACAATAAGACCTTCTTATTTTATTTGCTTCAACTTAAAGGCGAAAATTGTGGTATATTATTTTAGATTTTTTCTTTTTATTTGTAATTTGAAAAACTCTAGACATAGATGATGAATAATAACATAAATTAACTATTTATATAACAAACCTAGGGAATTTTTTATTTTTAATTAACCTGCAACGTCGGTAAAATATTTCTATTAATAATTTATCTCCTCACTTTCTTCAAATTTAAATTGTAATGGGTTGAAAGAAAGGTTAAAATCATGGTAAATATGAGTTTTTAAATGTAATGAAATCAGTATATATCAACACACGTGTGATAGTGGAGATGCAGGGCCCTTTCTGCGTACATATAGAAATCACGAGCGTGGGGAAGTATAAATGGTAAAGAGAAGAAGCAGAAACGGACGAAAGAGAAATGGGAAAAAGAATAGGTAAGAAATGAAATCTAGCTAGCTGAGCCCAGGGCACAACGGACATTTTCACATCTAAATTTTAAGGTTCACATCTCTCTCCCCTAACTGAAAACGACTGCAAGCAACCTGTGGTCTACCTGTGTATATATATTTCCTATATAAATAAAATTTTATTTATATGTATGGAATTTGTACACCGACTCAAAAACCATGTCCATTACTCTCTCTTTTATTAATTTATAGATAAATATGTCTCTCTCGTAGCTATCTCTCTTCTTGGGTTTCTCTCCTCTTCTTCCTCTTTCAGCAAAATTTCGAGTTCTTCTTCTACAATGGTGGATCTTCAAACCGTATGTTGCATGTGCGGCGACGTTGGTTTCCCTGATAAGCTTTTCCGCTGCAACAAATGCCGCAACCGCATTCAACATTCGTATGGATTTCACCATCATCATCATCATCATCATCACCATCATCATTTATTCACATAAACCATCATGTAGATTCACATATATGTGCATACATGTTGTAATTAATATCATCATGATCACCATCTCTGATAGCTACACTTAACTGAATTCTTCTTCCGCCATCTATTATCATAGGTAGATAGATACCCATCCCTCTCCGCCAAGCACCTCCCCCAACCCCCAACCACCACCACAACCACCAGCACCACCATCACAAAACCTTAATAACAGCAGTGAACTTCTTGGGCTGTCTCTGAAACACTTTAGGACCACCCTCATCATCATCTTCATCGTCGTAATCATCTACGTGTTTATCATGCTATGTATGTATTCGTGGTCAGTTTTATCATTTCATGAAAGCATCTCGTAGTACCCTGTTCGTTTTTTTCTTTTTTTTTTTTCTCTTATATATATATATATATACATACATACATATCATATTTAATCATCTTTAAACTTTTCTTGCTCATAGGTATTGTAGCAACTACTACAGTGAGTTTTCTGAGCCAATTGAAATGTGCGATTGGTGCCAAAGTGAGCAAAGAAGCTCAAGACATGGCAGCTCTTCCAAGAAATCTTCCTCTGGATATGAAACGGGTAGCACAAACCGATCCGAGTACTCAGGTGATAAAATCAAGCAACAAGATCGTGAAGAGAACGTCGCCGAGAAGGGAAAGAGTGCTCCTACCGGTGCGCCTTCTCCACGGCCAACTACGCGCAGGTATAAGCTTCTCAAGGATGTGATGTGTTAGAGAGCGTGATAATCAAATTGTTCGCATCATCAAAAACTTTAATTGTGTTCATAGTAGTAAGTGTTTAATATAATTAAGTTGCTTTTATTTTAAGCGTTTTGTTTGTTCTCTGCGTTATTCAGTTAGTTGTTAATAAATAATAATGTAACTTTTATCAATCGGATTGCTGGCACGAAGTTTTGGGTCCTTTTCTTGTTTATTCTCTTGGGTCGACCCTTTGTTTATGTATCAATTTTTGATATTTTAGGCGAAACCAAATGATAAAAAAAGTTGATGCATGATCCATGATGTAGTTTCGTGCATGGGAAAGCTTTCGAGATTATCAAACTATATATTATCCACTAAGCTGCAATTAAGTTTAAGCGGAAAGCATTAACTTAATAATTTGGTTGTGAAACCTGAGAAAAGCCGTTCCTCGGTAGTATCATATGGTTTTCGTTCGTCTTTTAGAAGAACTATTCGGTGAAAGGGCCGGGGTAGGGGTGGTCGTGACTAACTTTAGGTAGTTGTTTGCTTAATACACAGAAGAGTTTTTATGTAGGGTTTTGTCTGTCATAGCAGGGTTCTTGGAAGGAGTTGCACCAATTTGCTCCGTTGAGTCCCTTAAGGAGAATTGAATGCACTTGGATGCCTTTTGGCCGAAGAATTCGTAGCACCTAAAGCTGCTAACTTTTACAGATTCATTGAAGGCCTTAAATAGCTAGGCCCTCTATTATTGCTTGAGAAAATTTTAGCGAAATAGTTATTTATTATTAAATATTAACATTCGTTTAACGAAAAAGAAAGTAGACGAGAAAGCAAATGTTTTGGTTCTTTGAACGAGACGCAACAAGAGGATACATAGGTGAATAGTTTATGAGGTTGTGGTTTCTGGCTAGCCAGTCACTTATCTAGTGACCAGCTGAGCTGATATTTCATTATTTCTCACAATTTGTTGACCCGTAGTTGTGTGAAATAACTTCAAAGTACACAAGCTGATAAAGCCTCATTCACTGTATCTGTTTTGGCCATTTATGGGAAACCAACAAAACCCTTCTTGTTGTAGTTCTTGAAGTGACAAACAAGCTATGACCTTTTGTATCTATAATTTCAAAATCATTAATTTAATTTAAATAATATTTTTTAATTTCGTTTGTTTTTCTCTCTGAGTTTATTGCACTATATGGTCCATCTAATAATCATGAATCTCTCTGCCTCTTATATATTTTCTCTTAAGTTTTCTAGCCACTTTTTGTCTGACCTCCATGTGAAGCTAATTTGAAGACGAAGGAAACTCACTAAAAATGACGTACAGTGACCTAATATAGCCATTTTAATCTGAGGATACTTTCCTTGCTTTTCAAACAATAATCAATACTCACATGGTTTGCTGCTTTCCCTCCTACACAAGATCGATCTTCACCTTTCGTTTTCCATTTTTCAAGCAACTTGTTAATCTATAGAGGATCTGACAACACTGATTAACATGCAATTATTCTATCTCGCACGTATTATCGCTATTTGATCTTTACCATATTTATTAATCTTCTTTGTCGAACTTGTTGGTTCGTAATAAATGTATAAACTCATCGTACAATAAATCTATTCTGATGCAAATGCAGATCATTGCATACGATGATCGGTCCAAAGCATGCGTGAGTAGACTTTGATGATTATTTTTGATATATTTATAGTTGATCTTGGTCATTTTTCTAGTGAGACCGATCTCTAAACCTTTTTATATCGTAATCTTTATCATGCATTGTTTACAAGTAGACCGATACACAACTGAGTTTGCTTTAAATTAGGATTTTAGCCACAGACGTACGTGTTGCATACAAATCATAACTTCGTTTCTTCTTTAATATACCTAATTCTGAATTTTATTACAAACATTGGATGATGTAATCAAGTGACTATATAGTTTGAGTCTCTGGGGTCATTTGCTTCACTGACTCTTCTATCAATTCCATATTTCTCCTGCCTTGAAGATTATTATTAATCAAACGTGCGATACGACATATACTTGTTTAGACTTTTCCACAATATTCTGTGGCCGTAATTCGATCTTTAAGAACTTTGACCTAGATGGGGTTTGCAGAATTTAGATTATAAATTGATTAATAAAATATTCTTCTTTAATGGGGTGAAAGTAATCTAGAATTAAAGAATGTATTAGAATTAATATAATATGTAGCTTGAAGGAAGATTCTAGATGATGATCAGTTTTATTCTATTTAAACAATATTGAAATGAATCTTTTCGCTTTCATATCTTCTAGCATTTGTCTTGTAACATTTAGTTAAAAAATTTTCATAAAAAGTTTCTTACTATCAACCATCCCAACATAAGTTAACATCACTACTAGAAGTTGCTAGATTGTTCAATAATTCAAGAAGATAATTTTCGTCAAGTTTTAGGTAGTTCCAAGCAAAGACATTATAGGATGTGGGGTACTGTGTCATTAAACGATTGTAGTTGGTTGGATTGTTCAATTTGCCAAGACTAGTTTGTGGTCTTCAATTCTGGATATCAGATAGCAGCTTATTTGTACACGTGGGCCTCCTTTCTTCTAACACGTGGATACCATTACCGTGGAAAATGTCAACTCTTACCCAGCGTAATCTATAGTGTCTACTTAATGATGATGAAAAGATGATGGAAAGATATTCACAAGTCACAACCATATTCAATAATGAAACAACATATTGGTCATTAATTATTGTATTGAATATGACCACAACCCATTGTCATATTGAAACATGTTGGTCAATTTTTAGTTTGATTGCGAAATTGTGTCATGTATGACTGTGTAAACACTACGATGATTGTAACGAGGCTAAGGTTTTTTATAATATAAAATGTGTACGCTGTTCAAGGTCTTAAAAATATTAATATATATTTGTTCTCCTCTGCTACTGCTAGCTAGCTAGCTTATTCTCTCTCACGCAGATACACGCACACACAAACACGGTGAGAGTGAGGGAGACAGACAAGAGACAACAGTGTCTGCGAACAGTGAGTGAGAGAGAGTGGACCGAATGGTCCATCTCACGGTCCCCAATAACTGAGTCTGAGCCAGCCCTCTATATAAAGTTTTCACTGTGCTGTTTTTGTTTTCATTCTACAAAAATTGTGGCATTTTTGTTTCTAAACACGTAGTAGATCATAGTTGTATAAAAATGACAAAAGAATAGGAAGAAAAAAAAATCTTGTGAGACGTCGATTTGATGGGGATGCCTTCAGACGAAATAGAGAAAAAAAAAAAAAAAAAGTACTTGGGCAACTACAGATCAAGTCAATAGTGAGAGGNAAAAAAAAATCTTGTGAGACGTCGATTTGATGGGGATGCCTTCAGACGAAATAGAGAAAAAAAAAAAAAAAAGTACTTGGGCAACTACAGATCAAGTCAATAGTGAGAGGAAGAGTAAAAATGGGCACCGTCTCACCCATAAAATAACCTATTCTGTAAATTGGTACTGTTATCGGATGACATATGATGCAGTGTAGTCATTCCCTCATTTTTTAGGTTGCATGTTAAGTTAATTGGTAACAGTAAGAATTGAAAAGAGAGAGAATATGGCTCTCATTCATGCTCAAATCATATCCTTCTAGAGTAAGCTAATTAATCACTGCCGTCAAATTAGTCTAAACAATCGGAGCCAAAGCCCGCCGGTGATGGATGTTGTTGTCGGCTAGAAAACCACTTGTTGACATTTACAACTACTCCAGTGGCAAGCGTGCTGGTGTTCAATGCATTTTCCCGCAGGGGAAAGGAATTGTGCAGTATGAACATGTGCACTGCACACGACACGCTGTTCGTAAGCCAATTATCATCCCAACCACTTGATGGGACGTGCCTGCCGTTCGTTTGTTTTGTTGTTGGTTTCGGTATTTGATGGATTACTAATTGCGACTGGTACTGCTTGTTTTGTTACGTTACTACATCCGTTAAAATTTTAAATTCAACGGTTTACGTATGTTACAATTTCTCATATTTTTAATATCAGAGGGGAACTGAGTTTCATAAAATGATCCAATTTCTCCCTAACCTCTTCAAATTATTAATTAATTTAATATTAGAGAGAAATGAGATTATAAAAGAGTTTTATATCGAGAGTTGTAACTCTTTTGGTACCTATCAAAACATTAAATAAATTATCAATCTTTCTGTAATTAGGAGTATCTTGACTTGGGAAAGAAAGCAGCACTTCACCAGCGAAATTATATTAAAATAAAAAATATTTTTTTTTTTCTTAGTTCCTTCGTTTTTATTAACAATGATATGATGGATATTATCAACTTATAACCTAAAATCTCAAGCTGCTACTTTTCACAAACAACGTACGTGTCAACCATTTGTTTCAGGAACAAGAATATTTAGGTAATTCCAATTGTATCAGAGAGGTTCAGACTTCTAGCCAAATGATGAATTTTTAGATTTCTCATAACAAACAAGCATCATTACACTTGTCTTTTGAACAATAATTATATAAGGTCAAAGTTCTCAATTAATTATTATTTCGTGCTATTGAATTGTGAAAAGTACTCGATAGGGCTCTTTGAAAACAATTTTCAGAATTGGCATCACCCAACCAATTCTTCCTTCAATGGTAATGCTGGGATTAATACAACTAAACAAAGTTAACCTACTTCGAAATGGTAACAGATCCTGCTATAGGTTTAAAATTCAATCATAACTGCCAAAAATAACTTGCAATTCATACAATATATATGTTATCAAAAATTCTTTCCAATATATTTATAAATGTTATAAATTCTTGAAAGAATCAGTAGATTGAGTACAGTAAGATTAAAAAAAAAAAAAAAGAATGAATGCTATGATTTTACTATGTCAAAGAACGCTTAAAGCAGAAACCCTAAAAATAGATTTAAAAAAAAAAAAAATTGTCAAAGACAGTCAAATCAGCTCCGGTTGATTTTGGGCTGCATATGTACGAGTATATATCCTATTGTAATCGTGTTCATGATCATCACTTGATGTTCTTTGGTACGTAATTGATGGAACTTATAACATGCAAAAACTAAGAAATACCAACTCCAGCATCAATGTGGCCCAAACGTGGAAGGGCTTGATTCTCAAATTAGCGCTTTGATTTGTTGTAATATCAGACTCTAACAGAGAACCAAACGTGAAATTAGGGTTTGATCCATACAGAGCTTGCACTCCCCGTACGTCATCCATAGCCAAGTCCAGTTTCTTCTCTCTAGGCTTCAACGTAGGGTACATTACAGCTTCCTTAACCGGAGTGTGAGCCAACCCTAACAAATGCCCTATCTCATGTGTAGCTACTGACTCCAAATCAACGGCGACCGGTGATTTCTCCAATTCGAAATCAATAGCCCACCTCTCTGCCGCGTCCAAATGAAACTTACCACTCTCAGGAGAAAACGAATGTGCCAGCAGCCCCAAAACCCCATCAAACGGCTCACCATCGCCGTGATCACCACTGTAAAAGCCTATTCTGATATCAGCAAAACCATAGTCATCAGTTTCAACGAAACTAACTGGAATAACCGATGCCCATTTGGCGAAAGAGCGTTTGAACACTTGTTTAATATCTGATAACTTCAAATAGTTGATCAAATTATCCTTCGAGAATGCGTACGTGAGTCTCATAGGCATACTGCGTGACCATCGAGGTTTACCTGGAAAAAAGACGTAACCCTTCGTCGTATGCAACTTTTGAATGCTCGTAGTCAAGTCAGGGACACCGGATCTTGGTGCCAGAATCTTCGACAGCTTACCAGTAATAGGGAGACCAAGCTTTGGAAAACGGGCAATAGCTGATTCGAATGCGTTATTCTGCCATTTGTTGTTGTGGTTTGAGGTAAAGTGTAATGTTGATCGCGACGCAAAGCATAGCGGCGATGCAAGGAGGAAGATGGTGCTGATAAGAGAGAGATGATTAGCAAATAACTTAAACATGATAGTTAGTGAATACTTTGGAATATTGAAGGTGTGGAGGGGCAGCTTTATTATAAAGGAAGGTTCAGATTAGTTGATCGATTACATTATATTTTAAAGTTTTGAAATATAAGTCTTATTGATGATAAGGTGATATGATGAGGAGTTGGAAATATATTTTCATCAATAGAACCAAACTTTTGACTTTAAATGATTGATATTAACAAGAGTTGTTTTGTGATTTCTGTTGTTTACTAAAGCTACATCAGATCATTGATATTTGATGATGATGTGTAAGCTTTATATGGTTGCTCCAAAACCAAAACTAAAGGTTAAGATATTCCAGATGAACATTTTATTTATTATATATGAAAATTTGTTGGTAAATGGTCACGTAATTGCCTCAAAGGTAAAGGGGGAATTTTAGGTCTAACAAACTCTTTACTTAATTTTCTTTTTCTCTTCTCTAGTCTCGAAGATGATGAAAAATGAAGCAAGTAGGTAGTTAGAAACTTATCATTGTTGCTGTGGTTACTCGTCTCTTTAATTTCTGATATATATTTTTAGGCGTGTGGATGACTCAATGCGTCAACCGAGCAAAGTCATGAAACGTTCAATACTTCTTCTTCCTTTCTATTGGAGTGTGAATGACTCAATATCGCTCCAAGTCTTGAATATTCTCAAGCAACTCCTCACATCTTAGGCCACAACAGCAGCCTGTAGCCGTTTACCTGCCTCCACCTTTGTTGGAGATTGCCCATTAACTATCTATTAGTATCCCATATTGGTTCATTTCTAGCAGTCGATATTCTTTCTTGCTAGTACATGATGGCTATTTCCGACCTAAATTGAGACTGTCTGCTACATAGAAGCTAAAATAATTTATTTCATTGTGGTGGGGAGATCTCTTATCTCAAGGTGGAGAATCTATCCAATATTTGCGTGGAAAGTGAAACTTGCTGATATGCAATAGTTGCATATCTTTCTTTCCAATCAAACTATATAATACAGCCGTATTTGACAATTATAGTTGCCACTACGAGTGAAAGGTTAGATATTTTTCAAAAGAAAATACTAAATAATGGAGGTCGGAGTTATATAGCACTTTTTTTTTTTTAAAAAAATGTTTTCACTTAAAAACTTGGGCCAAATTGCCTGGCAGTCATCCAAAGAACACATAAATTTGAGATCCACACCGGCCCAGCCACCCGATAACGTAAAAGCCCATCGAAAATGAGTTATCGAAAACGGAAGCCGAGGTAAATATATTCACATCTTTCCACTGCACACAAGTTTAAGAGAAGATTGACGTATAAAAGACTCAACTGCAATTTGATAGATCCGTATTCAACTAATTATGCAACATCAGAGAAACAAGTTAGGCGAGTTCAACATTCACAGTTCACCATAATAAAGGCAACATGGCCCCAGTTTTGATTCACCGTATCCACATAAGTTAATGTCCAACCTTGAACATTGACGAATTCTAAGATTAAAAACCATATATTACACAATAATCGGATGAATCTTAACCACCCAATTTGACAGTTGAGCTTGAGCTCGAAAATCTTACGTTATATTAACAGATTGTTGTAAGTGTGAAGAAACGAAAGGGGTCGATTGAGTGGAATTATTGAGGCATTTCCTTCAATGGGGAGTGACAGTGAAGAGAGGGGTAGAGCAAGGGCCCATGTGTGATTCAAATCCAGTTGTGTAGGCAGGTAGCTAGCTCGCTAGCTAGCACATATCTGGACACAGCTTCTTTTACGAGTTCACGGAGTCAGAGAGACGAGCAGAAAAAAGGGCCCCATATTGACTCAGCTTGATGGAACACATTGAGAGGACGTCATCTTTTTTTTTTTTTTTTTCCTGCAACTTCAAGAGCTCTTTCTTGCTTTTTATTTTGCCATTTTAATTATAGATCCTATTTGGACCAGCATCACATCCAGCCAACCTATCTCTTTGTGCGTGTGACTTACAGAACTGCATTTGAATTTGCGTCACAGCCACACAAGTTGCTTCTTCTTCTTCGTGATCAAAGTGAAATAATTAAACACAAAGCTTGATAGTATCAGCCCGATGGTAAATGTAATTAAAAAATTAATATATCTTGATTTGATCAGCACAGAATGCTGAGTTTGTTGCAGAAATCTGATGTGCATTTGTAGGGATCTAAAGCTTTCATATTGAGCAAATGAGAATATATATATATATATATTCTTTTTGCTTGTTAAAAAAAAAAAAGAGGGTAGTATCTGCATATCATTTATCAACGGTCCCCTCGTATAAATCAAAATAAATAAAAAAGAAAAAAAATGGTCCCCTCCCCTTTGATATCCTTTCTCCATCTCTTTTGTAATCTTATATGGTGTTTCATTAAAAGAAACAATGTTAGTCTTAGACTTCTCATGTCTCTCAGTTTGCTCAAGAAATCTGTTGAGTACGAGAGGGAATTTTGAAGCCAAGTTTGCTGACGTACACGTGTCAAACACCCACTTAACAAGTACAAAGTGAGAGTTTTTTGCTTTCTTTATCTTTCTCCCTGCTTTTTAGGAACTCTATTAATTTATTTTCTTAAAAACTTTCTGTAGCTATTATTTTATTCAATAAAAAAGTTTCCCTGCTTCTGTACCAACTACCAAACCCAAAGGTGCCCCTACTCCATAATGGCCGTACACGTGGCAGAACAGTTATCAATAAGCAACTGGGTCCCACCCCCTTCTTTGGATACCTAAAGACAAAACCTGACCCATCTGTGTCTTTTAATGATTCACATATCTTCATGACAAACCAGATGGTGATCAGCATGAGCTATATTGCAGCCTTTTTATCTCTTTTGGGCAACCCAAACTCCTCCAAATTTGCATAATCAACATTCCAAACTTCTTAACAATACCGTAGTACAGAACTCATTTGAAGAGAGGATACAACCCTCTGCTTTTTGTTGTTCTTAATTTTCATTATTAAAACTTCTAAGCCTCCCCATACCTAACATTACTAGCAGTTTTCTCAACAACTGACTTGCTGCTGAAGCCTTGCTTTATTTCTTCAATTAGTATAGAGAAGAAGCACTGCTAACTTGTGAGAAGTAATTCTGTAAAAGCACTTTGCAGGCAGGAATTTTTAAATGGGCGCGTGGTGTTGAGGTGGCAGTAAATATATATATATATATATATATATATATATGTATGTGTATATATACACATAACTGTCAAGTGTTGAAGGTCATGACTTATTTTTATCCTCCCTATGCAACTTTATTTAACCATTTAACTGGAAGCGCAAAAAAAAAAAAAAAAAGAGAGTAATTGTGAAAGGCAGGACTTTTCACTAATTGCAGTCTGCTCTGATAGAGGAGTAATATTAATGCAATGTAAAAGGCTGGAGAGGGGCATCAATCTATTATAATTGTTGCCGCTTAGCGCTTACCACTCATGCAGAGGGATTACCATATGCTGGTTACGGTTTCCATTTTTTTTCTTACCGTTCAAGGAGAGTGCTCCAGGAGTGGTCACAATCAAGCCAATCTGGTCAATCTTTGCTGTAGCTTGAGAGAGATCTTTTGGTGGTGCCCATTTCGAGACACGTGTGTGGCTTTCACCATTTGAATACTGTATCAATACTTTACAGTCTGTGTTGCATTAAATGAGGAATGGACTTATTTAACGAAACAGTTAAAAGAACCAAAAAGAAAACCCTTCTTTTTCTTAATTTTTATTTTCTTCAAAATAAAACTCTTTACTTTTACAAAGACCCACTACGATTGAAATAAATGAAATCAAAGATTCTAAATAAAAATTTCTCTTTAGTAAGTATTGAAAATAATTAAAAAAAAACAAGTCTATGTAAATTTAATTAAAGCCCAGAACAAAAGAAAGTGGATATTTGAGTTCAAACGTTGAATAATCAAGTGGATGTCGTTTCATCATGGGGGGTCAATAAATGGGGCCCCCATTTAGATTTAAATTGCATAGTGTGTAGTTTATAGCTTTCAAAATGGAGATCTAAATTATATAAATAAACCTGGAATATCAGGAAGAAACTCATTGTCTGGCCAAGCGATCTAAGTAGATCCGGACATGTAATAAGAATATTAGGCTCACAGGCTAGAGGAGTGAGTGGGTAACACGCTCGATTCACACAAGATAAGTAGTATATTACTGCCGAAACTATGAGATTGAACTGCAATTTTACGTGCAAAATGCATGCAAATTACCGGTGATGGGACAGTGTGGTACACGACCACTTAACTGCGTGTACTCCGTCCATATTTTCGGACAACGCCTCTAGTATTAAAAAAAAATAAAAAATAAAAGTAATGTGTTTTGTGATAATCTATCTGATCTTCTGGGGTCATTTCACTAGCTGAGGCCTGAGCTCGCGCTCTCTCTCTCTCTCTCTCTCTCTCTCTCTCTCTCTCTCTCTCACTTATTGCAGTTCACAGCCTCAAAGCTGATTCTTCTAATCCAATCAATTCAATTCAACTTATCCCGACCTTCAATCTTCGCACGTTTGATATTGCTCTCACGTGCCAAGCTCCCTCAGTTTCTTTTTCTCTTTCTCACTGCAAGTTGCAGCTTTTTCTCTCGCGCTCTTATCTCCATCGGAGCATTTGTATAATACAACAACGAAATGCTTCAGTCTTCACCTTTCTTCTTACGTTTATTATTTTCTTCTCGCAAAATCTCTGCTTATATGCATTGTTGCAGGCCTCTAATTTCTTTGCACAAAAGCAGCAAACACTAGCTAGCATTAGCTAGCGAACGTACCTTGATATTGATTATAAGAGAGAGAAAACTCGAAGAAATACCCAAGTACAAACCGGCTAAAGAGGAGGCGAAACACATGGAAAATGGCGGAAACATGTTCATTAGTTTTCACAGCAATGGCAGCAGAGGCCAGAGCCAGACTAGTAATAACAACAACTGCAATCTTGCTTGGGATAATATGTGGGCGCTTAATCATTCAAGATTAGATTGGGTTAACAGTTCCAGCTTATACACCAACACCGCAGAGACGTCCACTAACACCACCACACAACCAGAAGCAGGTACAGACCACGCGCTCCTGTTTCCTCACACTTTACAAAACCACCACCACCAACACCCGTCTCTATATGCCGTAAACGGATCCCACTTGCCCCCTGATCCACATCTCATGTGCTTGAAGTTGGGCAAGCGACATTATTTCGAGGATACTTGCCCACCAGGTGACCGACAAGTCGGAGGATTCTCTGTGGTCAAGAGAGGTAAACCCTACTATAACCTTCGCAGTGTTGGTCCTTCCTCCCCTCCCGCTGTGCTCGGGTCAACGGCCACCGTGCCTAGATGTCAAGTGGAGGGCTGCCATGTGGCGCTGGTAAATGCTAAAGACTATCACAGAAGGCATAAAGTATGTGAAATACACTCAAAGGCTCCCAAGGTTATGGTTCTAGGGTTAGAGCAGCGCTTCTGTCAACAGTGTAGTAGGTAACTTAATCAGTTTCTTCTGAGTTCAATTCTTTTTTCCGATTTTAAACAATAAATACTTGTTTTTATTTCTAAAAGAAGTAAATTTGAAGATATCTAATTTTCAATTACTACCTTCTTTTAGATGTTTTGATGATTATTCTCTTAGCTAGTTTCAATTAAATATATATATATATATATATATATATATATATAATTAAAGCAAAAATGAAAGCCAATTGGTGATGTCTGGTTGGGTAAATGGGGCATGTATAGGTTTCATGCGGTGTCAGAGTTTGACGACTCGAAGAGGAGTTGCAGGAGGAGGTTGGCAGGACACAATGAGCGTAGAAGAAAGAGCTCTCACGATTCTGTTTCCAGGAACTCTTCTCAAGGTACTAACTACAATATTTGTTATCACTTCTTTATTGAGTTTGAACAGGTTTGACTTGAGTTTTTTATTCTTATTTTTTACCATAATTTGCATGTGACATTATTAAATTACTAGCAAAATGATGCGCAGGTCAAGAGATGGCAATTGCCCTTTTCGATTTCGAAGATACGCTTTGCTTTATTTCTCTGGTTATCAATTTTTCTTCCGATAAACATAAACTTGTTTACAGAAATCTTTTAATTATTCTCCGATTACGCTTTTGGAAAGTGTGTATCACCTTGAAACTATAAAACCTGCAGTATTTAATACATAAAATTCTTTCATATTTCACTTGTTTAAGACAAAAATCTGAAACAAATCGGCGACAAAAGCCAGAAGACTCACCTTAATCTAAGGGTCATTGACGAATTCTTAAATTACCTTAGCAACCACATATTAAAGTAATAATATTTTGTTGCTTAAAAGTACTCCATCTTTCTGAAGTTATTTTAAACTTAAAATCTGCTCTAAATTAAAAAATTTCTTGTTAATCTACCTCTTTAAGTCAAATAAGAATTCTTAAAAACATCTCCAGAAAAGAGAAAAGGGATTCCACATGATGGGCCATTGAAGATTTCAAAGTGATTTGAAATTCGTACCCTAGCTCAGATTTTTCAGAGACGCCCTCAGAGTCATGAGTCTAAATTGAAAGATTTTATAGCTTCGATTTGGGAAAAAGCCCAAGTCTAAGGCAACTTCGGAGTAATGTGTTTTCTTTCCATGATAAATTCATAGTTGACCCAATTTTGAGATGCTAGAGTTGCCATTTTATGACCTAGGGGAATGCTGTGGCAAATGAATATGCAGTTTGCTGTTCATAAATAATATTATTGTTTATATGTGCTGCTACCAGGACTAGGCCGTAAAAGGATGGCTCTTATTTGAGTAAACTTCGGTTAATTCAAATTGTAATACTTGCAATAAATTTGCTGATCAGTTGAAAATTAATCCCTCTGAAGGGCTTAGGCTTCTTTGAGTTTTGTTGAATTAGATGCTGAATCACATCTGGATTGGGATGTTATCTTGTTCTCTAGCTCAGTGTCTCAATGAACAAACCATCTTAGTATTCTCTCATTCGGTACAAGTGGTGTTAATTTCTAATATTATATGTGCAAATATAATTTGTTCTCTGTGCATTGGCTAGTCATCATAAGTCCGTTCTCGTTTTAAATGTTATGAAAATCGAATAATTGCTTGAACTTGTATTCGATTTTCATAGGGGATTATGATCATAAATCATTATCTTAGCAGCGAACTATAAGATGGTTTGCCCAATAGAAATACATGAACAATATTATTATCATCTCAAAATAGAAATATCTTTTTGTTAATTCAAAGAATCAAATTTATTTCTTTCTTTGGTGTTCTCTCAGAATGAGTAGGCCTGATGATAATAGCATTTCGTGAGTCTATTGCACGAGGCCTGATAACAAGATTGCAAAACATTCGTATTAATTTTTTTGATGTAACTTGAGAATCTATTGCATGCTGCACTTGCTTATTATATAAATTTTTATGTTGAATAAGTCACTTTTTATATTTATAACATGACATTCGTGCTGAAAACGTAACAAAATCAACGAACCGGATGATCCTCATCCATGAAATAACAGTTTGCATTAAAAATAAGCATTATTCTTCCTATCTGTTTGAATTTAGTGTGAAAATTTTCCTCCCATGTACGAAATACTTGTCTCTTCCGTATAGTTGAATAAGACTGAAATCATGTACAGAAGGGATACGGTTTCAGATAGATCAGCTTTGGTAAAAGTTTCTTAACCTACCATAATTTCTTTCATGCATGAAAACAAGTTCAAGTCTTGGATCCGGTTGAAGACAAAGTAATGAAATTTTATCTTTTCTAGCTTTTGAGTAAAATTGTAGATTTGTAGTAAACTTCTTAGAAACGTGTAATAGATTACTCAATTTAGTTTTATCATATCGTTGTTTGTGAAATGTAAAAAGCTGATCAACTTATAAATTTACTCTAACCAGTTAACAAATTAATGGCTGGGAGATTTCCATTCGTATCAGCACCGACAGGCCGTGCTCTCTCTCTTCTGTCATCGAAGGCCGAGTCTTTGGTTTCTTCATCCGATCTCTCTTCAAGATGCAGCGCTGCATTACGTGAACTGATTGCGGAGAACCGTGCAACCGTACTTGCCAGGCATCTAATACTTGACCGAGAGTATTGGCACTTGCACCACACAATGGAAGAAATCGGAGAGGCCCAACCTGCAGGGTCGTCCACTTTGGTATCCCACCAGCACCAAATGTTGACGCAGCCGCATCACAACTGGGGCCGCTACGAAGAAGCTGATACGCATGTGACGCTGGACCTCATGCAAGCGCCGAGCGGAGAATTCGGCTTCTTGTCTGTGAGAGACAAAACCAAGGCAGAAGAAGAAGAGTGTACTGAGTTGTGGAACTCCTTGGAGGGAGCCCATGTAGTTTGAAATCAAATTATTAACGGTTCTTAATTGTCTTATTTTAGGCTTGTGGTGATTATTTTGTGTATTCTAAGAATTTAACTATTTATTTCTTTTCCAGGATCATGCATTGTTAGGTTGTAATGTATAATTAGTTCATCATTTAACTGATGCTTAGAAGAACATTTATTGTTTCACTCAAATCATGATCCGAGTTGTATGGATAGAATAATTTCCAAGGCTTTTTTCTTTAATTTTTCATTTATTTTTCTTTATTTACAGAACTAAATGATCAAGTGCTTTTGCATGGGCATACCCAAAGAAATAAAAAAATTAATCAGAATACATAGACAATTTAATTAAACTGAAAGTAGTATTGGGCATGGACACTTTAATTAAACAAAGAAGTATTGGGCATAGACACTTTAATTAAACTGAAAGTGGTATTGGGCTCCTTGTTGTTAACCCGAATAAAGCTCAATCATCATTGTTTAGCAAATTATTGCTTCATGGCGTGGAAAGTGAAACGAACAAGCAACTGTTGGGTGCGCACTCCTTGTCCATGCCGCAATTTTAAGTCATGTGATGGTTAGACTGCAATCACTGAGCACTTACTCTCTTCTGTCACTTTCAAATTCAGAAGCAAGTTGGTACATTTTATTCTGTGATGTATAATTAACCAGTTTTACTTTATTAATAGATATCTCTCAATATACATAGCTATGGGGTCAATGAGTTTCAGCTACATATTACTTGGAATGAAAATGAAATGGGACATATGCAGGCACATGCAAATGTCTGCAATAGTAGACGAATGGTTAAGCTATGTCTCCTTTTGGGGGAATTCCAGCTTGACCCACCCAACCCACACCCACAAGTTGAAAATCGTAGTTTCCATCGGATGATGTTATCAAAAATCATTTGTGAGCTCATTGAAATCGGTTCATTAACTTGGATATTGTTTTTAAACTTTTGTTTACAGTACTTTTATTGTATGAGATGAGATTAAAATATTTGTATTAGCACCTTTAAAATGGACATATATTAATGTTGTCTACATTTATTACAATTTAATGTGCAATAATGCATTTGCTGATATTAAGCAAGCAGATGGGCCTATTTAAAATATTGTTTTTGAAGAGAGTTTGTACAGCAAGGCAAGAAGATTAATTAATGATCTTTCTCCATCAACAAAATATTTTAATCTTTGTAATCTGTTTCCTTTATTAATTGCCTGGTAAAGTTAGCTAAACTATAAATAATGAAAGAGGCTGTATATGAGCTGAGAAATGCTTATTTGCAGAGCTATGAGTTGGTGAGTTATAAATATGGCTATAAAATTTACACAAAATAGTGTATGGAGTGGGCTTGAAAGGGAGAAAAGGTAAGGATAAATGTTAATTAAAACAGTAAAGAGTAGAGTGGTGGCACAGCAAAATGGCAGGCTAAGTCCCCACAAAGGACAATCACTGGATGGTTGATCACGTTCAAGTGCCCCCGTGAACCTGCGTATCAATCCCACATCGATTGCGACCCCACATCACCTAAAGAAAACTCTCCACGTGCAGGCTTTGAAAAGTATTCTTCATTCATCAACAGTAACAATCGAAGTTAGTAGTTTGCAATTAAAAGATTGGAGGGACCCGTTACCCATTATATTTTATGATGATCCGATCAGTGTTAGGCCCTGCAGTAAAATAAAGCAGGGAGAAGAAAACTCAATTTAAAATAAACAAGTAAATAATATATGTGCTGACTGTTGCATGTGTTCAATGAGCCAAATTCCAAATGCAAACCTCCTTTTATACTTCAGTCTAAAAGACGTTCCTTCGTCATTCATTAAATATTGGGACCACCAGCCTACCTTTTGCTTTATTAATTTTCTATGTAACAATAACATTTTACACAATTAACTCCTCTCTATGTGTAATCTGGAGCTAAGAAGATTTAACAAGCAAACACAAGGGTCAACTTGTAGATAAATATATGAGCAAATATATTAGGTGGGTCATGTTCTTTTATGTATGTACCATTCTGATCTATGATCATATGATATGAATGTTCGATTTGTTTTGAGGGCTGATGGCCTAAAGCAAACCAAACCAGTTCGCCTCGTTTTGTTTTACAAAGGGAAAGAAGGTTGTGATCACCTCAAGAATAGAGCAGTTTGACATGCCTTGAAATAGACAAACATGATTGACATTTGACATACTCGATCTTTTTATTATATACATATGCAAATCATTACTTGAATAATATCCACAAGTATTCACAAACTGTCGAGTTGATGCACTACAGGTCTTAATAGCCCTTTTCCACCACTTTCATTTATATACCAAACCCAAGTGTGAGTTATTAATTGAATTTGTAAATTATGATTAATCAGTGTTACAAGTAGTGATAGATAAATTAATTAGTGACTATTAAAATAATAAGGAAAGATGATGGTTCACGAGTAAAATTTAAAAATGTGGAGCGGTGCTTTATGGAGAATTTTGCAAGAACCAGAAAATACGTTTTGTTTAGAACTAAAAGCATTGATTGAGAAACAACTTAAAAAGATGAAAAAGGACAGAAGAACTAGAACGAAAAGGACCCACAACTCAATTTCCTGGAAGGTGCGGAGAGGCTTCCAAATCATCAAAACGAACCTCAATCTATATAATCTTCCGGGGAATATGAGTAAGCTAATAGATATGAATATGATAGGAAACGTTAAGAAGAAAACAAACATAAGATTTCAGCATCACCTTTATTATAATCATCCAACTTGGCAAAGAATTTAGCTTTTATCTTGTAACTATCTTAGGATTTGACATGACTAGCGCAGCTAGCCAGCTACCTACGCCATGCATCAACCCACTAACATTATATTATAATTAATGTACACACACATATACATATAAAGGTTAAGTTTATCCTATAATGTTCAAACTGTAGATCCTGTGCAACATATACGTTAGATACGACGATCTACGATTCAACGTTTATTGATATACTAATGGTAAGATATAGAACTGAAAGATATTTGCAATCTATATGTAAGCTGCAATGTAGATCGTAAATTGTTATATCATTTCAGATCGTGTCACATGGCAGTATTCTTGAATTGATGCAAAGGGGTTTGTTTTGCCTCGGGCTTGAGTTGTTTTACTGTAGTTTTCTTATCGAGTGGGTAGGGGTAGCTGGTGATTTAATTATTCATAATAATATCATTATTACATTGTTAGACAGGCACGCGTCGACACATGATGGGTAGACAGACAGATTGCACGAAGTACGTCCACAAACAAGCAAGCTGCACTTAATTCATTTTGTATGTTCGCATCTTTAACATGCTTAACAAGCATCCATCAAGCTATGATTTTGAAATCAAACACTACTATTAAGTGCACGAATACAGTCTCTAACTCTACTCAACTGTGTGTACCAGATGGTCCAGTTAAACATATATGGATTTGTATGAATCAGAGAAGTCTCAACTCCAAGCCAAGAAAACTGAAATACCCACGCGCACGCGATACGATAATGATGTAGAGAGATTATTTGCTCCATCTATTTGATTCTATCAATAATGACTTTGCTTAGTACGACCCCCATATAGGAGACAGCATGACTGCTGGAGCTTGAGCTTGAGCTTGAGCTTGAGCTTGAGCTCCTCATTCAATTTTTTTTTTTTTTGTTCACTGGAATTTCATATTACGTGGTCATTTCATCTTTTTACTGCATTTTCCTGGAAAATTCCACCCGCAGACCAAACAAAAGATTAATAATGCATTGCCAAAAATGAACAGAAACTGCGCACCCGTGCCTTTCCACACAATCCCTGAAAGCGAACAGGTACTTGTATTGGAAACACCCAATTCTCAGCCATTCCGGGATTACTTTACATGCCATATACAAAAACACTGAAAATAGAGTATCGGTGTGCAATTAGCAACATTTTTGTACTTAAAGAAACAGAGGAACAAGATTGAGCATCCTTCCATTAATCAACTTAGATGTTACTAGCATCAATTTAAGAGTAAATTAACATTCAAATTTTAGAGGGAAAAAAAGAGAGGATGGTTCACTTCACGATGTTATTAATCGATCGATAAGCTAGCCAGCTAGTTCCTTCCCTAAGACATATGAGTAGCACCAATTACCCAGTAGAGAAAAAGAGTGAGGTTGATGATGTTGAAGAAGAAGGTACTGCATTTGGTTGATAAGCTCTTTGCCTAAAACAATCCAATGTCATTCGCGGCGGCGATACAGCAACCGTCACCGACGATGAGGAATGAGCTCCTGAAGAATCTGGAGGTGACCCTGTAGAGAATTTCCCATTAAAACCAAAACATTAATATAAAATTAAAATTTCAGAAATCCCATCGAAACATGCATGCAATAATAATATAATATAGTATAAGGCTCACTTTCGAGATTGTCAGAAGAGGAATTGCGAGCGGCTTCAAGCTGGGGCTTTTGATTATCTAGATTTGGTTGTTGCTGAGATTTTCGCCTTCGACGATTGTGATCAGCCAATCTCTTTCGGCAACTGCGTTTCCCATTATCGAATTCCGAGAGAAGATGGAATCTGCAGTTTCAATTTCCAAAAATCAAACCTTGACGATGATGAAAAAAAAGCATAACACAAATAGTACGTAAATGGAAAGTGTGGAGACAAGATCATGTTATTTCACAAACGATAATGCCCTCGGGATTTCAACATGTACGGAAACCCAATCATTAGCTGCTCAAAGGGAGTTTCCGTCAAATTCTTTATTTTTCATCCATCTTCGTTTCGTTCATTCTTCGCTAGAGAGGTATAGGGGGACGAGGAGAGGACAACTGTTTTAATTTGCAGTGACAAGGAGAATATGAGTGCATGTTGGGGGTGATCTAGTAAATTACATAAAATAAATACCAAATTGTGCTCATTAACAACCGTGCCAACGGCGAAACAAAGCTAACAGTACGTAAACGGTAACAGCAGGCAATTTCTACTGACGCAAATACCCTCGGGATCACCCCATGTAGGGGAATGAAATCAATCACTATCAGTTTGTTTTAAGTGACCTCTTAAACGGAGTTTCAGGGGCACTTCTGTCACTCCATCATAGTCTTCGTTATCAGCTGAAGTAAGAGATTGCTGATAATTGCACCGGTTTATGACATATGATAAGAAGTAAAACGGAAAATGTGAATGCATGGGGAGGGTATTTCTGTCAATTGAAAAAACCTGCTACACTGCTGGCAGAATCGCTGAGTTAACCCCGCTGCAATGACCGTGGACGCTTTCGAGTGAAACTCGCAAACCTTGTGACGACGGTGGTAATGCTTCGCGTGGCTCAGATCAGCATTGCAGCCCTCGGCTTGGCACCTAGGCGAGTTAGAAGAACCGGGTTCGCCGGGCCTCGACCGACGGTATAGTCGGTTCACGAAATCATCATCTGCCGAAGAGAAGTAAGTCCTTCCACCCAGGTTCAGCCCAATCCTGGAAGCGAAATCAATGGGTCGAGTAACTTCTTCGCTTTTGGGGACCACATAATAAGCGCCTCCGCTCCCAGGAGCAGCGGAGGCGGAGGCTGGGTCCATGGAGAGCATGGAGGAGTGGTGGGTGGGATCGTAATTCGACGCGCCGCTGTATGCGCGTGGGTCGAAGAGGGAGTGGAAGTTATGGGGCTGTTGATGGTGGTGGAACAAGGTTGTGGGTTGGGGAAAGAAGTTGGCGTTGGTGGTGGTGGTGGTGTTGGTGTTGTGTTCGCTGAAGGCTTGTTGAGAGGTGAAGTGTTCGAAAATCTGGCGAGTTTGATTCGGTTCTTGAGTGGGTTCGTCCCCAGTTAGCATAATTGTTGGTGGGTTTCCCCATTCGTAGTCCAGCATACTTTTTTTCCGGCGAGGGAACGACGTCGTTTTCAAGAATGGGTCCTCTTGATCTGTCACACAGTAAGAATGATAGAAGAGTGAAAAAGTGTAGAGATATAATAAGGGGAGAAGAAAGGAAAAAAATTGTGGGGAATGTGTCAGCTTTCAAAACAGATAATTAAGGAAAGGAAAGCTAGGGCTTTTGGTTTGAAAGTTTGAAGCTTTATTTATTTTTTGCTGGTTTATGTAAGCTTTTGAGAGTTATGAATGGCTTTTGGAGACATGTTGGTTGTTCGGGAGTTTTTGGGTAAGCAGTTAAACTCACCTATGGCAGTATGGAACTGAGTGAAGGAGTGCTGGAAGTGGATGGTGATGCGAATTTCGAAAACCCTAACTTGCCATTTGCAGAGTTTAAACTGTTCCTTTCTCCACTGTTTGCCGTGTACAGTAAGCCTCTCTGTCTATGCTGTCTCTCTTTTTAAAAGCTTCTCTCTCTCTAGCCCATCCTCTCTTTAAAAGCCTTGACGTAGCTCTCTTGCACTTCCAAATTTCTCTCTCTTTCTCCTCTCTGGGCTAGCCGACGAACGAAGCGAGTGTGTGTGTGTGTGTGTGTGTGTGTGTGTTTGCGAAGTGTGCGAAACTGAGAAAGCGAGAGAAATTAGGTTTTGAGGCGGCTTGTGCAGAGGTGATTGGCCATTTGTGCTGTGAATGAACATCCCACAATTACCATTCTACCCACCACCTCATGGTCATAAGACTCATAAATCATAAGATGGGTATTTTTAATGCATTAATCTCACTACATGCTTTAACACTTTGAAGAATCTTGGAAAATTTTATTTTTAGTTAAAATCAAATTTTATGTTTCATTAATGATATTTTATTAAATATAATAATATTTTCAATCTTAAGTTGTGCTTTATGAAACGTTATACAGAGGCAGGTTGATTGGCCATGCGTGGTGTGAGTGAAATTGCGTAATTACTATTTTACCCACCTCATGGTCAGTATATTTATGGATGAAACCAGTTACAATGAAATTCTGTGTAGAAATGAGTGGGGTCTTCCTTTCGATGAGAGTGATCCTCGTCGTCCTACTACTTAGGAATGCAAAGAGAACTGCTTTCAACAAGCGTGTGGTTTTGATTTCTCCCCATTGCAACGCCACGCGTTCTTCTCATTTATAGACGCTGGGACCCATTTGTTATTTTCTTATCAGTTGCTCAGAAGGCTCATCATGCATGGCTTCGTGATTTTCTTTGCTTCTTCATTATAACTTCAATTTTTTCCAAACATTATTTTCTTTTTCTTTTTATAAATTTAAACTTATCCATTTACTGACTTAAATGACCAAATTGTTAACTGTGGTCAGCTCAGCTGTCTACAGAACTTACAATAATAATAATAGAATTTAATTTTGATTAAAATAATAAAAAGTTACCGTACAAGTTGCGAAATTGATTTTTTTACTGGATGGAACTAATAGGTCTAAAAATAGGCCAAACAATTTGAAAACTGAATGATGAGAACCGACCCAAAAAAAAAAAAAATATTAAAGTATTGGGCATTATAAAATTACCTTCAATAGTTCAATGTGAAGAGAAACCGTTCGTAAAAATGCCAAAGATAAATTAAGAAATCTTGCTAGCTGTAAACAAAACAAGAAATAGAAAATGGAACTCGTGCAATATGAGATTTCCCGATATAAGATCACGTAATAAACATTGAGTTGAGGCTCTTAGCTTGATTTCAAAGTCAAATATAATGAGGAGAAAGAGTATAAAAAAGTCTAAAAGTTGCATCATCTCCATCTTTGAATTCAATCATATCGGAAGAGTTCTTCGATTTGTTTCATGTGCAGCTTATGTAGTATCAATTAAACATGTTTTTCCTTCATAGCTAGTTTATAAGAAGAAAATCACAAAGCTTGAGACAAGGTCGTCAATCAGGGTTGGTTTTTTTTTCTTTTTTTTTTTTAATATAAAAAACGTAATATAGATGTATCTGCTGTGAGCCATATGTTCACTCTGAGAGTATGAGACCGATGAGAGTGTTAGCCAGTGCAAGAGTAAATGTTCTCGTGCTGTGATGATTTCGAGATGTGTGAAATCTCCAAAAAAAAAAAAAAAAAAAAAAAATGTTCATTTAAATCAACAAACATACCAACCATATTTATATGNAACCAAAAAAAAAAAAAAAAAAAAAAAATGTTCATTTAAATCAACAAACATACCATCCATATTTATATGGATTATTTATTCAACCATTTATTCTTTCTTGAAGACACCTTAACATTATTGATTGATTTGATTGCTTCGTTATTTCCAAAATATAACTTTGTTGTTCTTCAAACCATTTAATAGGCAATTGCTTTTCATTAATTATAATAATGGTAAAGTGAGGAACTCTTTTTAATAAATTATAATACTTTATTTAATTATCAACTTAAATTTAGCTTTAAAAACAAAAATATATTTTTAAAGTTATAAAACATACTAAATAAATACACGACAAGATAACAAGTGTTTAATGAGTTATATTTGTCGATTTGTCTTAAGTTGAATGGCCATTTGATATGTGCTCATCATATCATGATGTTTGATGAGATGAGGGCCATGAGGCATTCTATTAGGTTGTTGTATTTACTTAAGCAATAAGAAAAAATTACAATTCTATGAAGTTTTGAAACAATCCCTCTGATTGGTTTACTTTCTTTAATTGATGTTGACACGATAAAGGATGCTTGGGTTGGGCCAAATGGGCAAGCTGCATTTTCAGCGTTGCAGGGTAAGATAGAAGAAAGAACAATGATGTGCGTGGCAATCCATTGATTCAACAGCTGATAAAACACTTGATAGTCTCAGAAAGCTGTTGGGAACATCAAGTTTTAGAAACAACTTGAATTCGGAAATTGCAGTGCAGGGCAGGCACCAGGCAGCGTCTTCTTTTTCAATAAGCCTCGAGTGGTGATGAAACACGTGTGAGTGCACAAAACAACTCCATAATGTACCAAAAACCGGAAAGGCACAATTGATTTTTAACAGTGAAAGACAATTGGGCAAGGGGTCCAGTCCAGAGTCACAGACCAGAATGGAGCAGATGGGAGTGGGTGGCAATGTATGTAAATAAAGTGAAAAAAAGGGTAAATGATTAAAGAGGAAAAGACATAAGAGAAGACGATCAAATCTTCAACGTACGATGTATTATTCTGTGCTGCAACTTGCGAGTGGGTTTGTTAATATGGAAGAGTGAGTAAAGGAAAGCCACCGCTTTGTGTACTCTCAAAACCAAAGCTCTCTTTGGTCACTTTGAGTTGGAGGAACTCAATCATGAAAGTCCCAAACCAAATGGTAACAGGTGTAAGGGAAGTAAAGCGAATATAAATAAATTTTATACAGCAAAGCGTGTTAAATTGGGATGAGCAAACGAAGGTATTACACACAAGAGACCGAGTCAATAAACCCATCACCAACCATTAATAAACAGAGGAGAAAGAGTACAGTGGAAGTCTGGTGCATTCGGTGAAAGCCTGACACGGACGTTGACTCCTCTGTACGGAATGTCTAATACTTAGTCAGACTCTCTTATTGTGTTTGTGGATGGGGTAAATACATAGATACCCTAAGGTTTGGTCTAAGTACCAATCTCATTTTTATTATTCATAAAGTAACATAAATATTCCCAGAATTGAAAAAATAGGGGTCTTAATGTTACTTAAAATATCAAAATGGAGGTATTTATGTACTTTATGAATAATAAGGGTAAGTTTTTACTTAGACCAAATCTTGGGGGTGTCTATGTATTTACCCCGTTTGTGGAAATGACTGAAAGGATAAGAAATTTCTTTTATTTTTCAAACGGGGAGTCATGCTGTGATGTTATAGGGCGTTGGGACATTTGTATTTTTTGTTTGTCCATTATTTCCTTCCATATCCCAAGTTTTAACGACCCTTTCTCCCCATTTTTTCACTCTTGCATTTTTTTATGATGTTGAGAACAGATCTGTGCAAGGGGGATTTTTATCCAACTTATTATTGACCAATTAGTGTTAGGGAACTCATCCTTCAAAATCAGGAAGATTCAACCCAACATCTTGTATGCTGACCACTGATTATGAAAACCATTCCCTTGGTATTTGATCGGATAATACCTTAAGTTTAGCCCACGAAAATAACAGCGTATATATCTACCTTAGACTACTTACCACACTTAGGCGAATGCATGAGATTTTGTATTTTCTTATGCTGAAAAACTATATCTTTGGGCAACGCCAGTTAAACATTGTTAGGTTTAGCATTCCAAAATGCTAAGTAAACGTCAATAAGTTGCTTACTTGCTGCTGTAACTGAAGTTCGATTGCAATTGAGAATCATTTTAGTCCCGACAGCTATAATTGAACTAAAATCACGCTGTGGAACGTGACAACGATTACATTCCAGAATGAATCATCCGCAAGCACAAACTTACACACACAATTAGAAGTTCTTGGACATTTCAGTTCAAACATACACTTACAAACACAATTAGCAGTTCTTGGACAATTCAGTTTGTCCATGTGTTGTGATGCAAACGACGTTTTCTCCCTTCACATGAAATAACAAAATCATCTCCCAATAAAAAAAAAAAAAAAAAAAAAGTTGTATCCTCTGAGCATCTCGACTTCTTCAAGATCATTGCAGCTTTTGCATTTGCCAATTCCCCTATCTGATAAAAGAAGGGCAATAATATGTATCCCTCAGCAATACAATAATCAATAATGCATAAATCAGTGGTTTCTTAAAGCACAATTTGATACTTGGATAAAAGATGGTTAGATCATTTAAAGCAAATACCAATAATCATCTTAGTTTAAAATAAAATTTGCTAAGAACAAAATAGATAATGAACATCTAAAATACTCTAGTATGTATAAGCATTGTGGCATCTGAAAAAGCTCATCATGCAAAAACCAGCTACAGACATTTTTTGTTGGGCAGGGACAGTTCATGTTTGAAGCTTTACTTTCTCTGCCTCAAGCGTTATCAATCTTTTTGATTTTGGAAAAATGAAACAGGGGCTGGGAATGGGGGGAGTGGGGATTAAGCCATGTGAAAATAGGAGCACAATTTTCATAAGTCTATCTAGATCATGTGGAGAGGCAGTAAACAGGACCACAAAAAACAAGAAGAAAATGATGTTACATGGTATCTTCATCTGTTTGATCAGTCCCCACGAAATTTCCATACTTTTAGTTAAGAGTATAAAACAAAATTGTCCCTCAACTGACACCAAGCTTTTCTCACACTTCATTTAAGGAAGTAGGATGAAAATGTTGCAAGGCGAGGAAAAAAAAGACAAGCAAAACCTATTATTTGTGATCACAGACCCAACCATCACATTTAAGCAGATATTCAGGGCGAAGGGGAAAAAATCTTCTTATAGAAACAGAGATTTTTATATTGTACTTTGATACATATACTAACAATTCCAGTATGCTCATGATCATCCATATATGCATAGATGAGGCAGTGGAATCTTCAATGTTATAGTGGAGAACTAGAGCCATAATATAAACTACATATAGCAGACGCAGTCTGCACAGTAAGTAAATGAAAATGAAAATGAAAGTGTAACAACTCTTAAATGCATCCTGCAGTCAGAAATACATCAACCTCATCTTTCTATTCTACACATCTCAAAAGCAAAGTTGAATGCCTATTTAAGCATTTTGACAGGTGTCAATAATGAATAACCACGGAGGCTCTATATAAGCACGTGACATGATAATCATGGAAAGTAGACCACGGAGGCTCTATATAAGCACGTGACATGATAATCATGGAAAGTAGACCACGACGCTAACAATTCTAAATATTCCATCATCATCAATCCTTAAAGCTCCAGAAACTATCCAATACCCAATCTGTGAACACAGATGTTGCAACTTTTACCCAGAAAAGATGAGACTACAGTTCAGTCTTCTTTCCTCAGTTCAGACCGGAGGTAAACTCACAATGACACCTTAGAACTAATGCAGATAGTAGATTAACAAAATTATAAGAATAACTTCTTAAGAAGGTGGACTATGAGTTCTATAGGCATGACTTACTTTGGTTTATCGGTTAAGGTTACCAGAGATCTGAGCACACCAGGACTGATCTTGTCGGCAAGGGCACCTTTTTCTGATAGAATGAAGGACTTCTCCTTCAAATAGCTTTGCAATTTTTTTGCCTCATAGTCAAGTC
>JANKKB010000052.1:0-16051 GCA_026225775.1 Bursera palmeri
CTTAAGCCTCTTCTAATAGGTTACCCGACACTGACAGAGACATTGTTAATATCATCTGTCTTTAAAATGTTAAATCGAATTTTCAACAAATAATTATGTAACACGAAAGAATATTATCTATTATCCTGTGTCTAACATCGAGCGAAGAGTATGCTCTCAAAATTTTTTAGCCTTACGTCATTTTTCAACCGCCTCCCATATTTACAGGTCTTTCTAGACTAATTGTTTCTACTACACAATTAAAAAATGATTACTTCTGAAAACACAATCACCCAAATTGCACCACTCAAATAATATAGGACCCTTTTAACACAACAAAGTCGTAAAGCTATATAAGCTAACCTTGACAAAACTCAAAGGTTGTTTGAAGGGTACTTAATTAGATTATTTGCTTGCCCAACTTTTAAAAAGGTTTAGGGACGGGCGGTGAAAACTTGAGAGTAAAGGGAGCTTTTTAGTATTGTGTTCCTAAACTATTTCCAGAAAAAATAAATTAGGAAAATAATGTTCTGAAAAAGAAAACAAGGATATATGTTTTGAAACAAGGGACAATAACCAGAGATTTCATGTACATTCAAAGAATTTCATATACCAACTAAAACTTACTCAAAATAAGTTCATGTCAATATTGCTAAGAGACTTGATATAAAACCATTCCTATATATATTACTTACAAGATCTTTCGTATTAAGAGACCACTTAAGATGGTCTGCCCTTAAACCATCCGTTTTAGCAGCAGCTAAATAAACAATTTCTGTTATATAAAGCTAATTCTATTCACTGTGTACGCCCAAGTTGCCTGAAATCTTTTAAAACTTTTTGAATGGACTCCTCTCGCCTTACGTTTACATACCTGCAGCACAGTTGAAGTCAGAATAAATACTCGGCAAGAATTACAGACAATAGGGAAAATAAAGATGAACGGAATTCTTACACGATGTACTTCCTTATTGAGGATGTCTGCTTTTGAAGATATTACGGATGGGAGTAAAGATATTACTGATGGGAGTTTTTGGTACAGGGATAAACTTTCCAATAAAAGCAAGAGGCCAACTGAGAAGAAAAAATAGGGCAAGATTCCAATTAGTTACAAAGGAATGAGACAGATGATTTACATATATGCCGTATGATTCTAAGAAGCCCTATTTGACCGGCTTTCATTTTACATTTGAAAATTGGGATACTTTCAAGTGTTGGACTTTCAGATAAAAACAATTTCTAAACAAACAGAGATTGTTACAAGGGATGATCGCTCAAATAACCTTATGAAACCAACAACAACCGAAATTATCCAGTGCTTCCAGTTAAGCCTGACCGTTGATGTAAACTTCCCAAGAAACTCGATGATAATTATCTGGCATACAACAGAGAGTACATGAGAATTGAACACCTATAAAGCCCGCAAAGAAAACAAAATAAGTTAACAAGTCTCACCTGGAGTACAACAGTTAGAGCCACTATCCCCATGAAAAGGTGGTTTTTAGTAATTCCTTTGAAAATATTCTTTTCATCCGGCTTTCGAGCATTAAATTCATTAAAGATCTGCATTCAAACAGTTTTCATAGTCAAGCCTTACAGATGAGTGTAAATTTAACTACAAAATACTTAAGACTATACTGACAATTTCTACCACAAAAAATCTAATACATAATCAAGTGTCACGGATTTTTAACCAAAACAGAAAGGAATCTATTTTTGTGGCAGAACAGAGGTTGTACTCTGGCTGCTCAAGCAAAAGCACCACACAGGCACACACAATGGCAGATATAGATATGTACAAAGCCATAATAGGCCTAAATGTATGTCAAAATGAAAGTTGTTTACAGGTTAGGCCTGTCTCCATCCATTTATTTCAGATGACAGATATCAACTANTTATAAAAAAATTACTCATATATTAAAAAAAAAAAAAAAAAGACATAGGTATATATATGTTTTTTTGGCTACAGAAAATCCCTCTTAATTTAGAATCTTACTGAGTTTGAAATTGTCAAACTTTACCACCTCATAAATTAAGAAACTAGCGGGACATAATATCCCAAAACCTCAACGAGGTTTGAACAGTTGACCTCTCGGTCAGAAACCAAAGGGGTATTAATTGCTCAACAAAACCTTAAGCTCACAAAGGAAGCTCAAATTAACGAAAATCCCACCCAATATTAGTGGACTTAAGACTTACCTGACAAAGGACAAAAGTATTGAATATCAGTGTATTTTTCACTTTGTTGGCATGGTCACTAGTATCATGCTCCAGATTAAGTATACTCTTCCCTCGGAAATTCAGTACAAGAAGGACACTTAACTGATAGACAGCCTGAAAATTTCCAAATCACCATTAAAATATTAGTCAAATAAAAGACAACAAATCCAGACAGTATAAGAGGTAAATAAACAATTATACGTACCTGTATTATGAGGTTTCTCCACATTATATTAGTTATAAGAGGTTCTCTGAAAAAACATGCAGGTTACCATCAGCATATTAATTAATGACTTGAATGAAAAATAAATAGTTAAAAGAAAAAAAGAGATGGGATGAACGGGGAGGGGAGATGGATGACTTTTCTGTCGTTTCTCTATATATATTTATACGCATACACACATACAATGATTGTTCTCATATATATTATTACATTGTAGCCCAAAATCATTACCAAATTCATTAATATTTGATAATTAAAACTCCATCGACCTATGTTACAAGTTCACTGTATTCAATACCATGTTACGAACTTTGAAGTACTTACAAACAAAATTAAAGCAATTAACAGAAATCCAAATCCCAACCAGGTAATGCTGGTAACATAAGGTTGGCCCTAACTGCATTCAGAAACATATCATCATTACAAGGTCAGTTGCATTTTACTNCTTGTTATATACAAATTATGGTTCCTGGGAAGGTGAAGCAACAACTTAAAATCCAAGGTTTTACCACTCTATACCAATCTTATAAGGTGATTCAATTTAATTTGTATTTGTGCATCGGCATGAGTTAGAATTGTCGTTATGGAAAAGAATAAATAAATAAATAAAATAAATGAGCTCAGTCAAACCATACTACTTTAGGTAGACAATCTATTCAGAGAGGAATATTAGTGGTATGTCCTATCCAACCTTCACCTATATAGAAGAGTAGTCTTAAAGTATGCCCTAAGAACATATATTAAGATCCTAAAAGCTATATATTATCATTTATGCCAATCATTAATCTATCTTAGAAAGTGTGTTTAATTAATTATTTTACTATATTCCATGATTTTTGTAATGAAAATACAATTTTCAAGATGAGTTAATGATTAAATAAATGACTATANAATAGGTTTCAAGACATGCACCCTTAGGGCACACATTAAAACTATCATATACAGAATTAGCAAATAAAGATTAAATTCCAATCTAAACAGTTTCTGTTAGCATGAATAAANGCAACAAATTAATGTCTCCTATGCATTTAATAAGATTATTGTAGAGGTATTCTTTCCAAACAACCATAATTCATCCATGAATCCTATCCTTTTAATGCAGAATTTTGTTTTCCATCAGTCATCAATTTCCTACCTTCGACCAACCGGGGGCCGGTGCATCAGGTGATCTGTTGGTGGTTCAGTAGCCAATGCTAGGGCTCCAAGAGTATCCATTATAAGATTAACCCAAAGTAACTAAACAAGGAGAAAACATGAAAATCAATCAGTAAGCCCATACTTGCACACACTTGTGACATACAGCATAACACGAAGAGAAGGAGAGAGACAGAGACCTGCACAGCATTTAGGGGGACATCACCGGAGGAAACAGCAGCCACAAAATTTATAACCAGAGCTGCAACATTGACTGTAAGCTGAAACTGGATGAATTTCTGGATATTTGCATAAACAGATCGGCCCCATCTTACTACCTACATTTACAACAAAATTTTGGGGAAAAAAATCAATATTTCATTTTTTTCTGAAAATAAACTGATTCAAGGAAGTTTTGGCCCCAGAAAAACTAATGAATTGACAAAACTTTCTGCTCTGTTTTTTTTGTATCAAATAATGGATATGCAGATTAAGAAAGCACAAAACAACCTATAGTCGAAAGCTAAAAGATGATTAAAAGCCTATACCATTCCAGAAAGAGATTGCAAGGACACAAGCTAGTGAGACAATTTTAAAGAAAGCAACTGCAATATCTCAAAATCGATTTTCTTTTCAAACTTAATTCCCATCAGTTACTTCTAAAAGGCTAAAGTTCATGGAGTTTCATTGGACTAAGATCTCTAATCCTTTCACACAGAATAGCAAACAAAGCAAAGTGAGGTTACTTTTATAGCCAATGAGAGCATCAAAATTGATCTCCTTCAAATGATGGTACTTTTTTTTTAAAAGAGATGATTTAGCAGTGGTGTTGCAAGTAATGCAAGCACAGAACCAAATCAAATCAGAATCTTCCCACATTCATTGCAAGGATAAAATTTTAAAAAGAGGAAGACGAACCTTCACAACTGAAGCAAAATTGTCATCCAAGATAATGATATCTGAGCTCTCTTTAGCAACTTCTGTCCCCTGAATACCCATTGCAAGACCAATGTCTGCCTGGAATCCAAAATAATATAATCTTTGATTTATATGAGACAGTGAGATGGAAATATTTAGATAAGCATAGACAAGCAGACTAAAACTTTACACCTTTCATCAACTAAAGAATTGTTGCCTCAGCACATGACCACTAGTATCCTTAAATTTTATGTTCCACTTTCTAAACATAATGATCAACTATAATATGCATCTAATTAATCTCTTCCAGATGCAATGTTCAAGATAATGTCAGATGATCCTGTAATTTTTTTTTTATAAGAAACCAGTTAAAAGAAATGCATCTAACAGTCAAATATCCACAACACATCCAGTTAAATGCCCTATCAGCAAAAAGAATTACAAAATTCCTCCATTAAGCTGACAATAAACTGTCATTTGAACTCTGGACAGCTAAAAGAAAATGGCTTGATAAGATATCTTTAAATTTGTATAATGCATGTACAAAATGATATCAATATCTATAGTAGGAAGACACGACAACACCTCATGTAGTGCAGGAGCATCATTAGTTCCATCTCCAGTTACAGCAACAACATGTCCCTTCTTTCTCAATGCTTGCACAAGTAGAAGCTTATCATTGGGAGAAGATCGTCCCATCACCTAAACATAATAAGACAAGCTTAATGTTTCCAAAAGATTTGACACCACAATTTTTCACTAAACAAAAATAAATAAATAGTGTAAAATTTGATTCTTGATCATACCGAAATCTGCTCGGCAATATCTTCTCTTTCTCGATCTAAATAGGCACGGAAAACTCTTCCCTCAATGATATTAGGTTCAGTAGCATCTGCCTCTGAAGTTAATATCCCACATTCCAAAGCAATTGCTTTTGCAGTTTGAATATTATCACCAGTCACCATGCGCACCTACAGTTCAGAGGTAATATTTTGCAAAACATAGTTCATCAGGTAACAAGAAACAAAATACAGAAGCCATGCTTCAATCAACAAAGTAAAGCATACATGAAACATGATTATGCAACAGTCTGATTGTTGTACTATAATAAGAAAATAAAGCTTAAACATACATAATTTTGCACATTTTAAATGGCATCCAACAGAACTTAAATCCCCAAATACTCAAGAAGGTGAACACCGATAAAACAGCAGATAGCTTCACAAATATACCAATAACTCAAATTACCATAATGAACAACTGAGTTATTCTTTACAAACATCTTCACTATGCCAGATGACAGATCTAAGATTATGCTCACCACAAAAGAAATACAATACATAAATTTAAAACAAACATAAATCAGAAAACGAGAGGCCAAATAAAGTGAAGTCAAGGCCAATTTATCCTCCCGAACTTGCAAATATTTCTGCAGACCAGGAAAAAAATAAAAAAACAATCTAAACAACTTTTAACAATTCCATTAATCCACAAGAGGCTAATTCTATTAAGACCAGAAAAATAAAAAATAAAATAAAATCTAAAAATGAAGGGATCAATCAGCGAACAATAGAACCATATTTGCTGACTCTTGGCTAATACCGGTTCCCCTGAATTTCTATCAGAATTAAAAGCACACTCTTGTAGTTATACATTTTCACCCTGAATAAAAATTTAAGCATAATTGTGAAGACCAAATTCATAAGGCTAAGACCAACGTAAAGCCAAATTCAGACATGCATTACAACCTATAAAATACACTAAAATTAGAGGAAATAATGGATACAACACACAAAAATAAATAAATAAATTTGGCAACCAGGAACGAGAAAATCCACATTGCAAACACTTACAATTACTACACTCCAAATAATATTTTTTTAGGGATAATTACAATAGGCTACCTGAGGTTTGCCTAAAAAACCAATCGTTCCTGATTTTTGGAAATATAGAAACTCATCCCTACTGGTGATGACTGAACGTTAAACTTAACACCTAAAAGGGTAAAATGTTAGTCTAACATCATTTTTAGAAAACTAAAAATTAAACTGATTTAAGTATTAATAATTAAAAAACTCTTCACAATCCCAACCACACCAACCTCGCACCACCACCCCCCTGCACACACCACTGCACTGCAACCCATCGCACACACCATACCAGCCAACACACCAGCACACGCTGCCACCAACCATTTCAAACATCCCAACCGCCACCATTGGCCACACAGCAACCCATAAAGCATCACAAACCCAGTACCAAAACCACCGGTATTCATCATCACACAGACACAACCAGCAACAATGCACCTGCCATTGCACTACCACCATTATACTGCCCAACACATAGCATTCCATAAATCAATAGCAAAAAACCACAGCTACATGACAATTTCACCACACAAAATGCCACAATCAGCAGCAATTTCGCTGCAATCCAGAACAGCCACCACTCACCCACGACGACACACCAGCATCACACCTTCACCCCACAACCACAACCCATTATTGCGCACCACAAGCCACAGCAACACTCTACTGACAGAGTTAAAAATCGAGCACCACCAAAGCAACGCACAACACAACAGAGTCCCACCAACTCTGACAAACCACCATACAACAGCCACAAAACATCAAATCCAAAGAACCCCAAGCCCAACCAACCCTTACAAACCACTGTACCACAAACCATCAAATCTGAAAAATTCATCATTGCAACCAAACAACTAGCTAAGAGAAACTTAAAAGAGATGGGAAAAAATAATTGTCAAAAGTATCATGAGGCTTCATTTCTCTGGTCATCGAGCCCCCAAGCCATTCACTTCTTTTCGTTCTTCTCCTGTATTGTCGCTGTAATCAAGAAGCTAGTCTATTTACCATAGGCACAGTAGAAGACGGAACTCCTCTTAGAAAAAAAAAAATCAAAAGCTCCTTCCTTACAATAAATATCGAGAAGATATCAGTCTAAAGTTTAGACAATTACCTTGAATTATCTATCGAGCTGAAGAATCGTTTAAGAGTTTGGTTTTCTGATTAGATTAGGTTTTCAAATTGGATTAAGTTTTTCGATTGGCTTCAGTTTTATTTTTTAGAAAAATAAGAAGTAAAAGATCTAAGCCCTTGGACTTAAATAAATCTAAGGGTGTAAATTTATTATGTATTTTATTAATTTTTAAAATAATATAAGGATTTAATATGAGGGCATTAAAGTAATTTTATAGATCTAAAACATTTTTTTTTTTTGGAAATTAGGTCCGGTCACCACTGATAGGGGTGAGTTTGTATGTTTCCAAAGATACAGGGAAGATCATTTTTTTTAGGCAAACCTCATGGGGGAAATAGTAATTAACCCTTTATTTTATTAGGTGCAAAACATAGAAACACAATACAAACAATAAAAAGTTACATGAAATGGACACAAGCTATGGCTAAATATTTTCCAATCAATATGACAATTATACAGTCCTTGCATGACAGGTAAAATATGCAACTGAGCATAAGAAATCAGATATCAAAACCTACTAGCTAGATCAGAAAATGTAAATAAATACTACCAACATAACAGACATGTTACAATTAAATAGGCCCAATGCATAAAACAGTGCTGAGAGAGCAGCTGCATGAATCAGTTCAACATAACAGAAACTTGAAAGAAAAATAAATATGTTCATCCACAAGAACAGAAAATATAAGGTTAAAAAGGTTTTCAACAATTTTGGAATTAAAATTTGTAAACGTAGAAATACCTTCACACCAGCAATTTGGCAGAGCCGCACTGCATCTTTGACACTTGGTCGACAAGGATCCTGCATGAATTGACACTAAAAGCTAAGAAACTACAGAATTTCCTTAAAAAAAAACATTAAGGTGAGATAAGGAAATTCATAAGTAACTAACATGCTTCTTTTGTAATCATTCTTTACAAACCATGAAGCAACATTTCACAAGTTTCAAGTACATATTAAATGGAATATGATAAAAGAAGCATATTTCTAAAGAAAAGGGGTAATTTCACTAACCTGCACTGTGCTTTTGAAAATTTTATTGACCATCCTTATTGTTACTATTTTACAATTTAATTTAATAGAAAAATATCAACAATTTCGTTAATTTATTAAGATTTTCGTACGCATTGGTAGTGATTATCAAAAGTAGTTTTCCTCTAGTAAATTAAATGGTTAGAAGATAATAATAGGCAAAATTTCTAAAAGAGGTCATTGATTTTTCATTAAAGCTTAGGGGAGGTCAATGAAATCACCCCTAATGAAAAATAAGAAGAATGGAAAAGTTGCACGGACAAGGTAGAAAAGCATGTCATGCAAATGTTTAACAGCGTATCCCCAAGGAAGTGTTCACTGTACAATCTATGTAAAGAGGGGCATGCCACAAAACATAATCTCCAAGTCTCAACCCATAAAGTCATCAAACATGTGATCAATTTCATTTTTTGTTAAAGAAAAAAAAAAGAGTTTAAAGTAGTAAGATACTGAATATCATGACAAAGGAGAAAGTCACAAAACAAATGTACTAATAGCTCCTTAATCCGCCCAAAAGATTAAAAAACATGAAAATATGTCCAAAGTACACAGTTAGCCGCAGGATCCTATAATTCATACCTTTAAACCAACAACAGCCAGCAAAACAAGGTCATCCTCTGGTAATTCCCACTGACTAAGTTGATCCTCATCAGCTGGAACTTTTTCTGATTCAAATGGTCTATATGCAATTGCAACACAACGTAAGCTACGAGAAGCCATATCTTCAATTGCTTTCTTAAAAAGTGACACCTGTACGCCAATATGAGCATCATGAAAACATCGCAATCAATGTGTTGGAAAACTAAACAAAAGCATCATACAGAATATTAATTATACATCTCTTTTACAACCTTTTCACACTAAAATATCTAAAACAATATATTTATCCATTTAGTTAAAGAACCATAAACCACCATAAAAACACTGCCAAATTCAACAAACTACGGGCCCACCACCAAAAGAAGAGTAAAATAAAACAACTACAATAATAAAATAAGTGATGCAGAGTAAAACATATAAAACTTTATCCAAAAGAAGCTCCATTTTTTATCAAACCTTATCTTCATCCATTGCTACCAAGCGATCATTTGTGTCAATGTATCTCGTGCATGAAGCTAAAACTATTTCAGCGGCCCCTTTCCAGTGTATGTGAACTTCAGAATTAGGCTGTAATTTTGCAGGAAAAGAAAGACATGAAAATGAAGAATAAATAATAAACATTCTGGTACATATAACCATAAGCAAATGTCGACTAAAAATATAAAGATTTATTTGTATAATTCTAGAGTTGCAAGCATTTTCTAGTTCATAAGAATTTGTTTTGAACCCAAAACAGCATTATAATAAAATTTGAGATAAAATTTCATATAACACATGATGCAGGTCAAATTAAAGGAAATTAATCAACAAAATTAGATTCGACAATTAGTTTGTAGATTTCTATTATTTTGATCTAATTTGTTTTCCTTTAGTACTTTCATTTTTTAGTATCAGTAAAACTCAAAGATTGTTCTTCCTAAAAAAACCAGTGTTAGTTTTCTTATTTAATATCGTATTTCCACTTCAGCCAGTCATATTAGAGCAAGTACACTCATATCTCTCATTACATGGAATGATTCAGGAGCAACCATCTTTTTATCAAAGAATAGAAGAACAAGGGCCATAGCTATAAACGTCACTGGGAACAATATTCAGAAACTAGTATGACTGATTTGATGGTATGGGCCATACACTAGTTAAAGTTGAGACAAGGCATAGAGATGAGACCCTATGGTGTATGGTTAATGGTACAAATTCTTGATAATAGTCAAAGGACTCATAGGAAACATTATTTTCTACATTGAGTTGACTATTTTGATAACTATAAATTTAAAACAATATGTAAAGTCATTTGTGACTTGAGCATTAAAGAACATATGGTCAATAAAATTTCACAAAGGTCAACATGATAAAGAAGAAAATAAAATTGAGATGTTAAGAGAAATTCAAATTGAAGAAAAGCATACAAGAGTGAGTAATGTTGGAAACTTGCAAGAATGGATTTCAATCAAGATTTTAATTCATTCTTTCATAGTTGATCTTCAAGTTGGAGTTGGCACATTAATATTAAAAGAAATCTAAATGACAGTAGACTTCAAGGATAAGCAAAAACAGAGATTCTTGAACTGAACAATAGTGATAAAGCAGAGGAAGATATAAGATTATGGAAATTGGAGACCTACTGATTGTTTTCCAGCAAATCCTTATCTTAGGATGCTACTAGATGAAAGTTCTAATAATAATTTTAAATAAAATGTAGATGATATGGTGAAAGGAAGGTATCCCAATATGAACTTATCTACATCAATGTGAGTGTTGTGCAAAAAGATAAGGAAACAACAGAACATTTGTTTATTTACAGCCCAATAATTATCAAATTGTGGAGAACTTTATAACAAGAAGCTAAAATTTCATAGGCAACAAAAGGAAGGATCTTCTGTTAATCTTATGAAGGAAAATTTGTTTGCTTTTTGGGAAACGAATGATAGACAGAATTTTATGGAAGTGTGTTTTCTTAGTCTTTTTTTTTTTTTTTTTGGTGGGTTATTTGGCAAGAAAGAAATAACAGGAATTTTTAAGGAAACAGCAAAAAATAACATAGTTGTCTGTTGGGAAAAATAAGAGTTTGCTTCCCTTTTCACCCTTGGTCTCAAAGTTAATCCAATATACCTTTTTCTTTTTTTCTTTTTTTTTTCCCCTCTTAGCCGGGAAGAGTTCAAGTTAGTTTTGGGGGTTATCTAGGGCAAGAGTCTTTTTGAGTTACAAGTGCATAGATTTTCATAAAAGTATGTTATCTTTCATGCATTGCTTTCCGTATCCAATCAAATGTCTTTGTATCGATTGAGTCGATAACTAGTCCACATTATGTACCCTCTTATTTTGTTATCTTAATATATTTTAATAATCTCTTATCAAAGAGATAAAAGAAAGAAAATATTTCAAAGTCAATTGTTGTCAAATATGTATATTTTAAAGTTTAAAGGAAGATTGATGTTAAAGGTTATGTGTTCACTCTATCAAATTATGTAGTGGCTTAGTTCAAGTATTATCCTCCAAATAACCAATAAAAAGACTCAAGCACAAGTTTTTCTCACGTAAAAGGGATAGATAAGGGCAATTAACCTAGGCTATTATATTTGACGATTTTTTTTTTTTTGGTAGAATTATCTAATTTATTTTAATTTAGGAAAATTAGGATTTGTTTATTAGTTTAGATAGTTCTACAAAATGATGCCATCAGAAAAAAAATGTAAGTACATATCAGACAAAGGCAAATTGAAGATTAAAAAAAAAAAAAAATTCAAGATCTGAAAAAATTACATGGTGCAATGCATTCTGCACAAGTCATTGTTAAAATACAATGCACTGCAATTCGATATGGACATAACAAAAATGATACAGGATCTTAGGAAGTAAAGACCAAATTCAGATATTTAAGGCCCAACATATAATAATAAAAACAAAATAGATTCAAGTATGAAATTCAACACCAAATTTCACCAGAACTGCCAATCAAGAAAAAATGAAAAGAAAGAATCTCATAACTTTCTGAAGTGCTTTACATTTTAACTCCAGAGTAATCATACTCATAATTATTGATTTTGAAGCACTGATAAGGAGAATTCAACTTGTACCCTTAATACAACCATCACTAAAAGATGCATGCAACAATCATATGACAGCTTAACAGAAAAAAAAAACACATTACCAATTGTACTGCAACACCACCACGTTTTTTCTGGGAGTTGAAAGGAAAGACATGAATAATAGAAGATTGAGATCTAATGGCTTCAAAATTCATCCCCAGCTGCAAGTGAATAATCGAATAAGATTATTTCAACATTACAAATTCACCTCAGAATAGCAATGATATTGCTTGAAATGAGACCTTAATTCCCCAATGAAGAATGGCTTTTTCTGTTGGTGATCCAGAAACCTCCATCTCACCATCCTGCCAAACAACCAACAGCATTTTAATAATTTTGGCTATAACAAAGTAAATATTTGACTTCTTCTCACAAAAAATTAAATAAATAATATGCTGTCAATTGAATTATACTACAACTGTATCAGTTTTTTAACTCACAGCAGGCATATAGACACTGCCATTAGTATTTAGTCCGATGCTTTCGATAAGTATAGATTTCAGCATAGGGGACAACTGCAAGTTGCTATCCAGAGTATCAATCTGCTTCTCACCAACATAAGCTTCAACAACCGTCATCTACAAATCACATTTAAATCATAAATTATACACACACACAAAACACACATAACAATTAACAGAAAGAAATATTGCATTAGTTGCAAACTGAATCTTTTCTGAGAATTCATATACAAACTAAACACTATTGTACCCTCTGTCACCTATAATTCAGCTTAATCCATAATCACATAAACCATATTCTTAACACCAAATCATATTAAAGAATGAGTTATAGTTAACCTGATTCAGAGTTAAGGTTCCAGTCTTATCACTGCAAATAGTCGTGGCTGAGCCCATGGTTTCACAGGCAGACAGCCTTCTCACCTGCATTTCAAATTACAATAAGCTACATAATATTCATGACAAGGTGTAATCGAAGTGCAAGCATAAAAGTAACATAATGTTTACCAACGCTTTGTCAGCCATCATTTTCCTCATCGAGTATGCAAGTCTGCATCAAAGACAAAAAATAAGAATCAGGAAACAAGGTAAATGAGAGGAAAAGAAAATTCTCCAGAGATTCAAATATTATATACGCATAAAAAAAAAAGGTTCAGATTCTAAGCTAAACTGCAGTTGGCCTTGTCAAGACCAAGGCGACTTAAATGAGGATTGAGAACGCAATAAAATTTTGAACAGACACACTTACGTTAACGTGACAGCTAGTGGAAGCCCTTCAGGCACTGCAACTACAACAATGGTGACCTACAACAGACCAGATATTAATCATTGACAAACAAACAGCCACACTTGGATGCAAATGGGAACCAATTAAATCCGACAGAAGTGAACATACAGCGATAGTCAAAATTTTAATGGCTCCATCGACAGCATCACTAGCACTTGTCCTGCCTGCTTTAAACTGGACACTTCCATCTGAATTTTTCGTATGGCCACTGAAGTACCTGCACAAATACGAACATTTTTGTCAAGTTTAAGATTTCATTTTTGTAGATATAGGATACATCTAAACACTGAGAAAGAGAGAGAGAGGAAGGAAGTGAGAGAGCATAATATCCATCATACTATGGATTACCTGGCCAAAAGGACAACCAAGACGATAAAAGCAACTGAGAGCCCAACTATACCAATAAACGTTGCAACCCCATTTAGGCGTACCTGTTTAATTTTATTAATACATCAGCTAAAGCTATCAAGAAAAAAAATGAAAAGTCATTTACAATAATCACAAGTAAATCTGACCTGCAGTGGTGTTTCTTCGCCGGTATCTTCTGAAATACTAGCCATAAGCAGTCCCCATTCAGTATTAGTCCCAACACTGGTTACCTAACAGAAGAACAGACATGTAAACAGGTAAAGCAAATTGACAAAGACATGTAAACAAGTAAAGCAAATTGACAAAGGCAGAGAGAAACCAGAAGACCAAGATCTTCATTTTAAATGTATTTGACCAAAACAAGGTTTTCATAAATGCAATCCAGAAATGTGTCAGTGATACATTTACTGAAAATGGCATCACAACTTTTCCCCCGTTCGTTAAAAAGAGTTTGAACACATTAGTAATGCTTTAATTCTTGCTATAACCACAATCCCATCTATGTCAAAAACAATCTATAGTAACACTGATACAACCAGTATTATTAGAAACGTTAGGACACCCAGAAATCATCAGATGTACAAACTATCAAACCAAAAGTAAAGAAATCAGCCACCACTTTTTGTATTAGAAATAGGGTAAATATGGATATAGACGACTATTTCTTCAAAAGAAAAGGTTTCAGAGGTTAAATATTCCAATTTAATATTTTAAGTTTGAATATTTTTAATAATTTAGTTTAGATTTTTACCCAATTTGTTTGACATTTCTATTTTTTTCCATTTTAATTAATATATCTGACAGTGTTTTTCTTTTTGAGAATTCTTTTTATATGGATACAGATGTTTATATCATAATAGTTTTTACAAATTTTAGAAAAATTATCTTCCATATTTCAAGTATGTGCATAAGATGAAACAACAAGAACAAACAAGACCTTTTGAACATTGTTTGCTATCCCCATTCCTGAATGGTTTGGCTAAAAAGAAACGACCGTTTGTTTGGTGGAAAAAAAAGAAGAAAAAAATAGAAGCTATGGGATAGAGTTTGTCTTCTCACTTTCCTTTGGGGATTTCAATTGCTAAGGAGAACAGATTCATCTGTTATGAAACTTTTTAAGAACAACAAGGGAGAAAAAACAACAAAAAGGAAAACTGGCATCTGATAGCATAAACTACAGAGATAAGATATCATGAGAAGTGCAAGGAAAAAAAAAAAAGAGGAGAATATATGCTTCTTACAAGCATGGTGCCACTGCCATCAGCAACTTTGCAGCCAGACATCAGAAATGGATCCTTGGAGTCCTTGTGGACCTGCAGGAAATCCTTATGAGCTCCAGAGGAAAAAATGTGTATGTCTATATATAGCAATTCTAAGATGTTGAGTACAAGTCTTACAATCTTGCTTTCTCCGGTCATGCTAGATTCATCAATGCAAAGAGAGTGTCCAGAAATCACAACTCCATCAGCAGGGACCTGAGGACAGACTTAAAACATGAAATAAATAAAATAAATAATGTATATGTTACATGTATCATAAATGAAATTTCGAAGCCAGTTACCTGATCACCAATGTTGAGGGGCACAACGTCGCCAACGACAATATCATATATTGAGATCTCAACTCTTCTACCACCTCTAATGACCTATGCAGGTGGAACTTTCAATGTAAAATCTAAAGATAACAACATTCACAATCAAGAAGTAAATTAGCAACATAGAAAAGTACCTCCAAATGTATGTTTCTCTTCTCCTCATTCAAATTTTGAAATTGAAGCGATTGTCGATAATCACTTATAGCTGAAGAAATAAAGGGAAAAGTTAAATGCTATAGCCCCTTATGTGTGGAAGAATACATAACTTCTGAGACCACTTAAAAGTCAAAATGAACTTAAACAATGACCAGAAGCCTGTGCTGCTTAATGTGGCTACTCCGAATTGCTTTTATGTTTCCTTTACAAACCTTTTTTTTTTTTGTTCTGTTCCTTGCATCAAGTATTTTCGATAAGATTTGCTAAAAATTTTCATATTTGGGTTTCTCCAGTGGATTTCAGTCCACTTTTTTTATAAAATGATATTTTTCATTTATTAATATTTTTTGTTTCCTATCAAATAAAAATAACAACAATAATTATAATCATAATCATAGTAACAATGATGCTGTTACACAGTTTCCAGTATCTAACATCACCAGATGCTAACAGGGACAACCAAGAATACTACCAAACCATAGTATAAG
>JANKKB010000055.1:1918-16498 GCA_026225775.1 Bursera palmeri
GGGATAAGTGTTAGTTTAGGAAAAGTGTGGGGTTAAGTGTTTTCTTGAAATCTAATTGGGGGGTAAGAGTAAATTCCCCATCTTATATGTGCTGAGGCAAAATGTTTTGGAAGTCAGCACTGCAGCGTGAATCCAATCCGCATCATGGCACAATGTTTTTGGAATTTTGGCGCTACGGCGTGGACCAATTTTCAGCAATTTAATCTTTCTCTCTCCAAACTTACAATCAACCATTGATTGATATCCACATCTCCATTCTCTCATGTGAATCTATCATAGATACGTCATCACTGTTTGACCCATAAAGTTTTTGAATATGTAAACAGTAAATTAATTAAATCGGATCATCTAAGTCATGCGTAAAATGCCACGCGTTGATACCGATTTACAAGACATAGTTGACTTTTAACAGAACACCGTGCTTACCTAGTTCTCCGAAAGGATAACATCAATAAAACAAATCAAGATATCAATACTTGATTCCAACTCTATTATAATCAGAAAATTAAAAAAAAAAAACTTAAAATTTCAACATTCGAGCAAGCGAATCTAAAAAAATACACAAAAGATGGAGAAAATTTAAATTTAAATCCAGTAACATTATAGCTAAGTGGAGTTTGTTTGATTATTTAATTTTGAGAATAAAGCTTGAAAAACTCTAGCTCCTTTTTTCTCTAATTCCACTCCGCTTGCCCCTCCTCTCACGATCCTTTTTCTTTTCTTCTTATTGTCTGTAACTTCACGACGCCCACCACTCGCCGTTTGTTACTCTTCGTTTTTATTTTTAACCATTTTATGTGCTTTCTTCAATTTTTGGGCTGGACCATATTAGGATGGAGCCAACAAAAATATATAGTCCCAGGTTTGAAGACATCTAGCTTAATTTATGCTATTGTAAGTTAGATAGGCTTTGTTTGTAGGAATAAATTTTAATAATGTTAAGAATAATTTAATACATTTCCTAATTCTTCCCATAGTTTTGAACGAAGAGAGTTTAAGAAAGGATAAGAGAATTAATAAAAAAAAGTAAACATGCCTTTGAAGTTTGTCCTATTACACAAACATGCATAGCTCCCTCCGCCCATGTTACTAAGTTATATTTTCTATGACTAGACGAGTAGCGCATGGGACACATAAGAGGATATATTATGTGCATTCATCTTCAATATATCAAAAAGACTTGTGTAGATTGGGCTTTCTTCTTATGAGAATCAGAACTCAAAAGCTGCAATTCACCCGAAGCTCAAGGTTAGCTGAAAGTTGGAGATTTTTAATATCTGTACAACTTTTTGTTATATATTATATATATGCACATATATATCCTGATTTTAAGTAGTTGATCAATGTGAGTTTCTTACAGCTTGAAATAGTGAGCTCAATTCTCAAAATCAGTTCCTAAAGGAGACCAAATTTCAAGTGAAGAGAGGTAGCTAGCTTCCCCTTTTTTAACTATAGCTAACTCTATATAGTTTGCTTTGATTTGATGAATAATCAGTTCTAATTAATCATGAATATTGATTGTTCTATTAACGATATAATTTTAATAGATACATTTTAATGCATGGAACTATTATTACTACATCAGAATTACTATAACCCTACAAATAAGTATTGGTAAGTGAGGGCTAAGTCAACCATATATGAAAAATATTGTATCTTCTCTCATAGGTTCTATAGCATAGTTTATAAAGAGAGTTTATTAATTTTTTATTTTTTATTATTGTTATCATCATTATTTTGCTATTCGTCAGCAAAAGTTTCTGCAAAAACTCGTTGTCATATGTAGCATATAAAATGCTATCTCCACTTATTTGTCTTTAAGCACTCAATTACTAAAATTTCAAAACTCAAATATGACTATGGAAATCTATAATCACAATAAAATTAAGTAGACAAAAATGCACAAAGTAACCTTAAGTTTCCAAATTTGTAGATTTGTGAAACAATTTTCCTGTTATCATTAACAAGTGTTAAAAGACATCTTGATGTGTTAAAGACAATGGATTTTCCAGGGAATTTTCGAAGGCAAAAATAGCTTCCATGAGCAACCACCAAACCTCTTTTGTTTGGAAATATGATGTCTTTTTAAGCTTTAGAGGTGATGACACTCGGAAGAACTTTGTCGATCATTTATATTATGCTCTAAAACAAAGAGGATTTCATGTATTTAAGGACGACAATGAACTTGAGAAGGGAAAATCCATCTCACCAGAACTTTTCAAAGCAATTGAGGAATCACAAATTGCAGTCATTGTTTTCTCAAGAAATTATGCTTCTTCGACTTGGTGTTTGGATGAGCTTGTTAAGATTGTCCAGTGCATGGATAGACTGGAACAAATTGTTATTCCAATTTACCATAATGTGGATCCATTTGTGGTAAGGCATCAGACAGGGAGTTTTAGTGAAGCCTTTGCTAAACATGAAGAAGCTTTTAGGGAGGATTTAGAAAAGGTGCAAAATTGGAGGAATACTTTGACAAAGGTGGCTGACCTCTTTGGACGGGATTTAAAAGATAGGTAAGCTCTGTCTTCTTTTTTCTAATACATTCTCCTACTCTAAAGCAAATTGAACATGTGTGTGCGCATTACAAAAAATTTCATTTGATCATTTAGGGTTTTTTTTTTTCCCCTAAAAAAATGTTGTGGATGCAATATAATCCCAATCCACAAATTAAACATGGTTTTAGCTCAGTACATGAAAGACATTTAGATCAATTTGATCCTACAAGCCTAGTCGAAAAAAATAGAAAGAGAAATAATTAGAAAGTATACAAATGAAGAAGTAACGAAACAAGACCAAGATTACAATAGTTGATTAATGGATTACTTGCAAACAAAATAAAGAAAGTGAAAATTGGAATTATAATGGTTCATTTTGTTTTGCATCCCCGAGGCTATTAATAAAACAAAAAATTTATAATTTAATTTTTTCATGTTGCAGGAATGAGTCAGAATTTATTCAAGATATTGTTAAAGAGATATCAAGTAAACTAAGTCCTATAACATTAAAGAGTTTTGAGGGCCTAGTAGGAATAAATTCACGTTTGGAGAAATTGAGAAGGCTCATCACCACAAACTCTTATGATGTTCGCATGATAGGAATTTGGGGAATGGGAGGAATAGGTAAGACTACAATTGCAAGAGTTGTTTATGACTTGATTTCTAGTGAATTTGAAGGTTGTAGTTTTCTTGCCAATGTTAGAGAAATTTCAGGGAAAAGTGGTATGCTTCCTTTGCAAAAGCAACTTATTTCCCAAATTCTAAAAGAAACAGATATTAACATCTGGAATATCTATGAAGGAATCAAAATGATAAACCATAAAAAGGTTCTCATTGTTATAGATGATGTAGACAATATAAATCAGTTAAATGAATTGGTTGGAAAACATAATTGGTTTGGTAAAGGTAGTAGGATCTTAATAACAACAAGAGATAAGCATTTGTTGGAAGCACATGGAGTGGATGATGCATACGAAGTTGAGGCACTAGTTGATGATGAAGCTCTTCAACTTTTTAGTTTGAAAGCCTTCAAAAACTATTGGCCATTGAAAGAATATCTGGAGCTATCTAAATGTGTTGTCAAGTATACTGGTGGTCTTCCATTAGCTCTAGAAGTTTTAGGTTCTTTTTTATTCAAAAGAACTATGGATCAATGGAAAAGTGCTATAAAAAGACTAGGTAAAGATTATGAAAAGGGGATTCTTAATAGTCTTGAAATTAGTTTTGATGGATTAGAAGAAACAGAAAAGAAAATATTTCTTGATGTTGCATGTTTCTTTAAAGGCGAAAAGAGAGATTATGTAGCAAGACTAATGGATGGATGTGGTTTTTTTCCAGATATTGGAATTAGAGTTTTAATTGATAAATCTCTTATAACTATTTCCGATTACAATGAATTATGGATGCATGATCTATTACAAGAAATGGGTCAACAAATTGTTAAGAGAGAATCTCTTAACGAGCCGGGAAAGCGCACTAGATTATGGGAGGATGCAGATATTTCACATGTGCTGACGAAAAACACGGTAAACAATTTGGTGAAGCACATATATTTTCTAATTTTTTCAATTCTTAAACTATAGTTTCCATGTGTAGTTTTATCAAAGTCTTCAAAATGAGTTTCTCATTTTTTTTATTTAATATTATAGGGAACTCAATTAGTTGAAGGCATAATACTTACAAAGAAGGTGCTACTCAGAGTAAATGCAAAAGTTTTCTCGAAGATGATCAACCTAAGATTGTTGAAAATCAATAATGTGCAACTTTTTGAAGACCTTGAATACCTTTCAAATGAGTTAAGGTTACTTGAATGGGATGGATATCCTTTACAATCTTTGCCATCAAGTGCGCAATTGGACAAAACTGTTGAACTCAAAATGCATTATAGTCACATCGAGCTATTGTGGAAAGAAAACAAAGTAAGATTGGTTTTAGCCCAATTTTATGTATTTAGTGGATAATTACTAATAAAGTTTTCATATAACTCTGTTCAATTCTTCAATGCAAGTAAATCTTATTTGTTTCTTTTTGTTTTCCTAGCCCTTAAACAAGCTGAAGGTTATTAGTCTTAGTCACTCCAAGAGCATGAAGAAAACACCAAACTTCACGGAGGTCCCAAACCTTGAGGAGTTGATTCTTGAAGGATGTACAAGTTTGCATGAAATTCATTCATCCTTGCTAGTTCACAAAAAACTTATTCTTTTAAATTTGAAAGACTGTACCAATCTTGTGGCTCTTCCAAGCAAGATTGATATGGAATCTTTGAAAATACTCATACTTTCTGGTTGCTTGAAACTAAGAAGGTTTCCCAAAATTGTACGAAGTATGGATTGTTTATCGGAGCTTTTTCTAGATGGAACGTCTATTGAACAACTGCCATTCCCGATTGAACTTCTCAAAGGACTTGTTTTGTTGAGTTTGGAAGATTGCAAAAATCTTTCAAGTCTTCCAAGTAATATAAATTGTTTGAAGTCTCTTAAAACTTTGAACCTCTCTGGTTGTTCCAAACTTGAAAATGTGCCAGAGAACTTGGGACAAGTAGAATGTTTGGAGAAGCTTGATGTAAGTGGAACCGCAATATGGCAACCAGTATCATCCATTTTTTTCTTAAAGAATCTTAGAGAATTATCCTTTCGTGGGTGCAAAGGACTATCATCAGACTCATGGTATTTGCGCTTCCCATTCAGTTTGATGTCCACAAGAAGTTCAGGTCCCATTACACTGTCGTTGCCTTCTTTGTCAGGTTTGTGCTCTCTAACAGAATTGGATCTGCGTGACTGTAATCTGGGGGAAGGAGCAATGCCTGGTGAAGTTAGCAGCATAATTTCATTGGAGAGGTTAAGTCTAAGTGGCAACAATTTTGTTTCATTACCTGCAAGCATGAATCATCTTTCCAAGCTTATACATCTTGATTTGGACAATTGCAAGATGCTTCGATCATTGCCACCACTTCCATCCAGTGTAGATTTCATTTCATTAAATAATTGTCGTTCAGTAGAAAAAGTATCAGATGCATTAAAATCATGCCAGCCATCAGATATTTNATATTTCTTGTGTGAATTGCTCAAAATCTCTTGACTACAACAATGTGGCATTTTCAATGCTAAAGGTCCTTTTCTCTCCTTATCTCTCTCCCTCTACTATGTTAAAAAATTCCTGTATTTGACTTTCATTTTCATTTTCATTTCTAATGTATAGGAAATGCCCAGTCCAACTGCTGACGAGACCAACATTATTTTTCCCATGAGTGAAATTCCGAAGTGGTTCAACCATCAAAGTGAAGGTTCTTCTGTAAGAATAAAATGTCGCCCAGATTTGAAGCTAAAGGGATGTGCTGTATGTGCAATTTATTTTGTGCATAAGCTCCAACCTGGCTGCAGCAAATCTCGCAGTTTAGTGGTTTGGTGCAAGTCAAACTCAACTTCTTTCTGGGTCACTCCTAGAATTATAGATGATTTTGGCCAAGGTGTGCCAGATCATATTTTTCTAAACTATGTGCCTATTCACCACACCATGTGGTGGGATGATTGTGATGAGGTTGAGTTTGAATTTACATCGATGGGTGATCCAGGATTAGAGGTAAAGAGGTGTGCAGCTCATCTAATATATGAAGAAGTTGATGAGTTCAACAATACAAGGAATCAATGCAGTAGCTCTGCTTTTGGAAATTTGATTGGATTCTATGATCAAGATTTTGTTAGACCCGAATTGGACGTTGCCACGATTAAGCGAAGCGTCACTGACTATGATGAGGCAGATGCCAGTGCAGGTGACACCTCTGATGATCATGATCATGAACCGCAATCCAAAAGACAGAAAGTAGAATTCTCTTAAGCACCCCTTAAATGGTAATTGATAGGTGACGAGACCAGTTCCTTACTCTATTTCTTTCAATATAAACCCTGGCTATTTATGATTTACGTATTTATATGGGCTTGACAGTTGTTGATTACTTTGACTTCATGGTGTTATTAAGATATTTGATTTTGTGTTATAAATAATATAGGCTAGATGAAAATTCCATAAGAAATAATTATTTTAGATTTGAGGTTAAGTAGAATAATTTGTTTATTTTTAAAGTATATTCTTTGCAGGATATTTTTTCTCAAAAATAAAAAAATTGGGTATACATGGAAGAAGAAAAATAATCTGTTTATATTTGTAGCATTTGGGAAACAGGGAAGAAACTGTGCTGGGTGCTTTTCGCTCAGATAGATGAAAATGATTTCCGCCCATTGGCTGGTTTCCCATGAAGGCAGAACTCAAAGCTCCAAAAACACAAAAAAGACTCGAGGTTGTAAGTTGATGCAAGTTTGCTGCAGAGTAAATTCGTGAGCTTACTGCGATGAAAGAAGATTGAATATAACTCTCCTTCTATTGAGCTTTCACCACCAGAAGATTGAGCTTTCAGATACCAGAATTTCAGATTAATGTCGTCAAATTGTGGCTGATCTGAAAGCTCAATTTTCTTATGCTGAAAGATTTAATGTTATGTCACATAATAGTTTTGAATCAATCTATAGTGAGTTTTGAGTCTCTATCCTCTCATTTGTTTGTGTAATTCTTTGTGTATTTATAGATTCTACGTGAAAAGATTTTTTTTTTTTTTTTGAGAGGTAAATCCAATAGTTTAAAAGATAATAGGATTATCATAAAAGATAATATAAGAAAAATATTATCCATTGATAATATTTAAATAATAAAGATAAATATAATTATATTAATAATTGATTAAGATAATGGTAAAAGATTAAGATTTATTATAAAAATGATAATTATAAATAAATAAAATTATCATAAAGATAACTGTTTTGAATAAAAAAAAAGGTAAATCTTTATCATCTATGATAATTTCTTTTACCACGTTAAGGGTTATGAATACTGATTTTTTCTATATAGAATGACGTTGATTATTGAATTTAATTTATAAGAAGTTTAATGTAGTGACTACAAACCCATTGGTTGACCAACAAACTTCACATAGAAAACTTCCTCTTTCCGAAGCAGTGAATTTGAAGACATTTATATTTGTGTGTCAAATAGAAAAGGGTTAGGTGGGCTTCTAAGATTTATAAATGAGGAAACCAGTGAGTTTTTATGTATTGAATATTGTAGTTTCGATGTTATTACATGTGTAGATAATTTCAGTGATTGAAAAGGGAAAATGGAAATTCTATCGTGAAAATTGTGTGATATTTATTTATTTATCTCTCCCTGCTCCGGTGTGAGAATAGTAATGTTCCTTTTTCACTCTACTGTAGGCATGAATCAGAATTTATTCAAGAAATTGTGAAGGAGATTTCAAGTTAAATTAAGTCCAGCAACATTAAGAGCTCTTGATGGCCTAGTAGGAATAGATTCACGATTGGATGAATTGAGGTTGCATATAGATACAAATGCAATTGATGTTTGCATAATAGGGATTTGTGGTACAAGAGGATTAGATAAGACAACAATAGCAAGAGGCATTTATGATTTGATGTCTAATGAGTTCCAAGGCAAAAGTTTTCTAGCCAATATTAGAGAAATTTTGAAACATGGTGGTCTGGTTTCTTTACAAAGGCAACTTCTTTGCCAAATCCTAAACGTAGTAGATGCCAACATATGGGATGTTTATGAAGGAATGGACATGATAAAAAGTAGATTGCACAGCATAAAGGTTCTCATTCTTGTAGATGATGTGGATGATATAAAGCAATTAAATAAATTAGTTATGAAGTGTGATTGTTTTTGTATAGGAAGCAGGATCATAATCACAATTTGTACTACATGGACTTGTAAGCTAGCACAGTTAACTTGAGACTGTCAACATAAATATAAAACTTTCTTGAGAATAAAACACTTCAGAATTTTTTGAAGTTAGTAAGTCCCGATTGCACTCAGCTTCACAAGTACATAGGCATATGTTTTGTTAGTTTGTACTCTGGTTTCAGTGGAAGGATTCTTAATGGTTACACCGCAAAAGTTAAAAACGATAGAAGCTAGAATTAGCGCTAATGATGAGAAATAATGAAAATGAGCAATAAAGGATTCTCAAAAGATTTTGTTAATGTGGACTCTCTATCCTGCCTGAATGCCATAAGAGGGACTGCCATTTGAGAACGAAGCTACTTTTCTAAGTCATGATTATCTTAATGGAAAATTCAAGAGGATTGGTATATTATATACCTTCAATTTGGTATTTTACCATCTTAACAAGAATTTTTTTCAAGATGATTGTTCCAATTTGGTTGTCATGATATGCCTTTGTAAGAAAATAAAAGAAATACTCCAGAACAAGCAACACAAGAAAAATGAGAAATACACTTAAAGAAGAAAACACTACTCCTTAATTAATGAAATACAAAACCTTATATAATGGACATATCATAATTCCACTCAACTAATGAAACCTAACTCAAATCTAACTAGGACTCACTAAATCCATATTTAACTTGACCAAGATTATCGAATAAGACTTCTAATCTAACAAATATGTTTGGTTTAATTTCAAATGTTCCCTCTTCAACCGAGTTTTAATCTTATCATAAAATTAATGTATAGTTTCCTCTCAAACCATTGTTGTCTAATTTCTACAAGTGTATAGATTAAATAAATCTAATATTGATTATCACTAGATCTTACACTATCTAGACACTAGAATTAGAATTTTGTCAACTAATTTATAAACTAAAGAGTCAATAAAGAAAAACTGAACTACTAATTAGCATAGATGTAATGAATGATTAATGAATGAGAAGTAAGACTATGATTTCACCATTACCCAGATAAATTGATCTCTTGACTATGATTTGATTGGATTCTAAGGTTACTTATCTAAAGATAATAATCCCTAATGCTATCTATAAGTCTCTCTCAAGTACATATAGAATTATTTGTTATCCCTAACTCAATTATTTCTAACCTGAGTTTAGAGCATTCAAATACATTAAGTTCTATGAATTATCATCCAACAAGAAAGGTTTAGGTTTCATTGAGGCTAATACTTCATATCAAATGCCTAAAAAGACTGTTTTTGTTCCTACCTCTTATCAAACTGAAATTGAAACAAAATCTCTTCATGTGAATCTTGGAAAATTTCTAAACAGGGCATTCTTAAAGACTTTTGAATGTCCAACAGCCTATCAAGTCTAGGTTCGTACCTACATATTTTGCTTGTGGTAGAATTAGCCATATAAGACCAAATTGTTTCAAGCTTAAAAGAAATTTTTTTTCAAGAGAAGTCATTTTCAAATAAGAATTTTCTCAATTTGTCAAGTCAAGTTAGAGCCTTAACTGAACAAACCAAATTGTTGAGTCAGAAGCTTGGCTACCTAAAGGAGTCTCCTTCTTGAGGAACACAAATTTGGGTTGAAAAGAATATGATTTCTTGTTTTGTTGCTCATGTGGCATTTAAGGCCAAAAATGATAATGTGTGATATCTTGACAATGGTTGTTCTAAACATATGTGTGGTGATGGTGGAAAAGTGCCAATTCTAGGAAAAGGAAGAATTGATTTCCCTAGAATACCATTTTTGAATGATGTTTTATTTGTTAATGGCTTGAAAGAAAACTTGTTAAGCATTAGTAAAATTTGTGACAATGAGTTTGAAGTGAAATATGTCCAAAATGTTTGTTGTGTGTTTGATTCGAATGGTAAGCTCATCATAAAAGGTATTAGAGCATCTAATAATGATTATTGTGTGACTTCAAGTTCTAATGTGATTTGCAATAGTGCTAAGGATAACATGACTGATCTTCGGCATCAAAGACTTGGTCGTATGAATTTCAAAAATATGTTCAAAGTGTCTAGGAAAGAGTTAATTGATGGTTTACCTATGTTTGAAAAGGTTAGCCATAAAGTGTGTGGACCATGTCAACTAGGAAAGCAAACTAAGACTAGACACCAAAAACTTTTAGATATTCAAACCAAGAGACCTCTTGAATTACTTCATATGAATCTCATGGGACCATCTAGGACAGAAAGTTTAGGAGGAAAGAAGTTTATCTTTGTTTTAGTTGATGACTTCTCAAGATTCTCATGGATTTAACTTTTGAGAGAGAAGTCTGAAACTTTTGAAATTGTTAAAGCCTTAATAAAGAAAATTCAGAATGAAAAAGACCTTGTGGTTGCTAGTATTAGAAGTGACCATGGTAAAGTTTGAAAACTCCAGCTTTGAGGATTTTTGCCAAATAGAGGGGATTTTTGCAACTGGAGTTGTTGAGAGAAAGAATAGGTCTTTACAAGAGATGGCTAGAGTTATGTTACAAGGCAAAAATCTTGCCTTAAAATTTTGGGGAGAAGCCATAAATACAACTTGCCATATTGTTCATAGGGTCTATATCAGACCTGGAAGTAAGAAATCTCCTTATGAGCTATAGAAAGGTAAAAAGCCTACTGTCAAATATTTCAAAGTGTTTGGTAGCAAGTGCTATATCTTGAGAGATAAGGAGAACCTAGGAAAGTTTGAGTCCAAAAGTGATAAATGAATCTTTCTAGGCTATTTTAGAAATAGTAGAGCCTATAGAGCTTACAATCTTTGGACACTTTCTATAATAGAGTCCATAAATGTCACAGTTGATGATTCACCTTGTGAGTCTCAATCCAAAACTGAACTCCAATTGAAATTGAAGAAAAGAAATGTCAGGTCATCAAGTCCATATAGACCTAATGACAATCCATGCAAGGAACCATCATCTAGAATCAAGTTGTATCACCCTAAAGACACCATTATTCGTGATCTAAATAAGGGAATGAGACTAAGAAAAAAAGTCTTGAACAATTTTCATTCACTAGTTATGTGTCCATGATTGAACCTAAAAAAGTTGAAGAAGCTTTAAATGATGAATGTTAGGTGAATGCTATGCATGATGAGCTTCATTAATTCACAAAAAATGATGCGTGGTTTTTAGTCCCTAAACCTCTTGGATGTAATGTCATTGATACCAAATGGATTTTCAAAAATAAATCTGATGAAAATTGTATCATTACTAAGAATAAGGCTAGATTGATTGCTCAAGCGTACACACAAGTATAAGGTTTAGATTTTGATGAGACTTTTGCACCTGTTGCCTAACTAGAGTCTATTAGATTTCTGTTTGCTATTGCTGTATTAAACAATATCTGTATACCTACAACTTTAGAAAACTTGTCAAAACTAGGCAGCAAACCTTAGCCCTCCATCCTGCACTACATAAATCAGAATTCTATGTAACCTTACTATTACCATATGGTATCTTACCCCTTAGAGAATGTAGTAACCAAATTATAAAATCCATAGTACCATTCTCTTATTTCCATTCCGCCACTAGAAGCGATTGAAATAATCCAACGGGTCTTCGATGCTCAGCTTTACTTGTTGACAAGTAAGGCACTTAGGTATATACTCAATCATATCTCTTTTCATTCTTTTTTGTCAATATTGACGATGTAAGTCATTATACATATTTGTGCTACCAGGACAAATTGCAAATCTGGAATGATAAGGCTCGTCTAAAATAGCACATTTGCTTTCATCATCTAGTGACACAATTATTCTACCTTTGATTCCCCAACGTCCATCTGACCCAACCGTCCAATCACTAAAATAAGAGCCGAAATTAATCTTATCTTTAGCTCAAGGAAAGCTTGCTCACAAGCTTCATTCCATTCAAACCTCATTCCCTTTCGGGCTAATTTTGTCATCAAAGTAGTCAATCAAGAGAAATTCTCAACAAACTATTGATAGTATCCCTCTGAAACCCAGAAACTACGTATCTCAAAGACATTTCTTGGTTGCTCCCAATTCAACACTACCTCTATCTTAGATAGATCCACTGAAATTCCTTCCTTCAACACCATGTGTCCGAAATATTTCACTCCCAACAACCAAATATCATCCACAAAACCACTATGAATTGATATGGGTGTAGTTCCCAAATACAAATCAACAATAAATTCTAATTCTCTCACAAGTGGTATTCCTGACAGCTACTTAGAAAACATATTAGGGATTTCCCTTGCTACCCTCGAGAGTTCACATCGTCACTTTCTTCTTGTAACAATCCAAAGTGACTCTAAAAGTCGACAACCAACCCATTTCTAATATCACATCATACTCTGATAATTCCATGAGTATTCAGTCAAATTTTGACTTATGACTTTCAATTTCCAATACACAGAAACGACACATTTTCGCAGTTTCTATCATGCTACCCATCAATGATACCACAATCAACCCATATCCTAACCTCTTAGGTTTCAATCCCAATGCACATGTAAATAACCAATAAATGCCTTCAATTCTTCAACTAAATTTGACCAAAGTGTTTGCCACGTCACTCATGGTCCTAAAGAAGTCATCTCCCTTACCACCTGAAGCGTTAGAATCGGAAGTCCTGCTACTGCATCGACTTATTTTTGTACACTTTCAAAACAAAACATTATGAGTCCTACATTTCTAGCACATGTACATAAACATATGCACACAAATAAATATTCAATCACCACACATTCCTACTGGACTCAGGATGCAACCCCTTTCTTAACCACCCTACCCACTACCTAGGTCCATAGTGTAAAGCTCCTACTCTAATACCACTCTGTCATGCCCCAAAACCCTGTATACAGAAATTTTAGGGTGACTTGAATAAATATAATATAATTGACACTTAAAGAAATACTTTTAAATGAACTTTCATGGATAAAATCATAAGTTTTATATAATGTCCCAAAATATTGTTACAAAGAAGTCATAGTTTACAATTTAACCAATTAAAACTCTAACTACATAAATATGACTTTATAGCCCTCTCGAATCCTCTAAGTGAGCTCCGGAACATTACCACCAGATTTCTGCCCTTTGGTACTTGTGGAGGAAATGGATGAGTAAGACAGCCCCCGAGGAATTTCCATAACACACAAAACATAACATTTCAAATGAGGCATACAATCAAACCACAACAACATATCCATAGCCACATTCTAAAGTGTTTTCCTTAGATCTTGTGATCAATGCAGGCTTACCTAAGGCTTAACATAAAAACTATATCATATGTGTTTTCCTTAGATCTCATGATCAACGCAGGCCCACCGAAGAACTAACACCATCATGTATATTTTCCTTATAGCTCGTGATCAACGCAAGCCCACCTACGGTCTAACACTGACCTCTGAGATCGATTCACCCTATTGCCACTTTCCACACAAAATTTCGTGTTAAAACTGGATACTCAACACAACCACAATAAATCCCACATACCATCCGCACCAAACACTCAATACAACTACAATAACTCCTACACACCGTCCATTCTTATTTCCTCATCAAATTCATTCTATAAGTTACCTATGTAACACCCAAGCCAATAATCACATACATATTCCATTTTTCATGCAACAATCATGAACACATTTGTCACAACACTACATAATCACAATAAGTCCAACATGGACTTCACACAAGCATAATCCATACCCACAATCACAAAATACCTCAACAAAATGTAATAGAGATGTGTAGACGAGGAATCCCTACCTCAAATTAGTCAATGATAGCCTTCCTCTCATTCTCTTTCTTTTTTCTCTCTCTTCTTCTTCCCTTATGTCCTCTCTTTTCTCACTTTTTCCCCCTTTTGTTGTTGTTTTTGGAACCCTAAAATGCATGGGTATTTATAGAATTTGGGATTTTGGGACACAGATGGCATTTAAAAATCTTTAAAATTTCAAAAATTTAGAAATTTTTTGCACATATTCTTTCATCTATATATAGATACACATACTACATCATATATACATATCATTCAAGTACATGTCAGATACTCAGAAAATACACTAGTCCAATTCTCTGGCTATTACATTCTAATTAAATATGTTCACAGGTCTCCAAGATTGCACTTAATTCTTTTAAATACCTTTTTTAAGGATTGAGAGATATAATTACAATTTATTGGGACCTATTTGATATTGTTCTTAGATTAAATTGTAATTCTGAATGGGTATATGTGTGTTTGAGTTAGGTAAAATGGGTTGGACCTATCCCATTTTAATTGGACTTTGTTTAATTGTTGAACAAATTGAAATTTTTGCTTAAATGTTGAATAAAAGGGCTTGCAAAAGGAATGA
>JANKKB010000057.1:0-15526 GCA_026225775.1 Bursera palmeri
ATTAGTTAACAATAATTTTATTAATATAAATATTTATTTATATTTATATTTATGTTAATTGTTAGTTTAATTTTTGACCTCCCTAAATTTCATTTCTGGGTCCGCCCCTGACTGTAGCTATAATTACATATAATTATTCTAACCTTCTAGTGGCGCCGACGCAGAGTGCAAGGACATTACCAGAAGTGTATTGGTCGAGCAATCAATAAATTTTTGAAGGCTCCGGTTATTTTTTTAAAGCTGAGGCTATTATCATTAATTCTTTTTATTTAATTTTACACATTTATTTATTATTATCCATTTTTTAATATAATAAAAAAAAGTTAAATTAATATTAAAAAAATATTTTTAATTTTTCTTTCTCATATACAATTATATCAAATAAAGGTTATTAAAAAATATATTAAATTAAATTAAATAACTTACAGTAGCCTAATCTATTTTTTAATATACTATTTTTTATTCCAACCTCTTATATTTTGTAATCACATAATTTTTTTTAAATAAAGGAAGGTATTTTTAATATTTGATTATAAAAAATTAATTAAATTAAAATTTTAAAGCTAAGAAAAACGATAAAAATAAGTAAATTTTTGGAGATTAATGAAAATAATCAAAATTAAAATATATTTAAAAATAATTAAAATTCCACAAATTTTGATTGCCCACTTAAAGGATTATAGTGTTAAAGACCAAACACCAAATGATCGGAATTGCATACTTGGCATATTGCTTTGACTGTTGTATGAACATTTCTAGATTGGACAACTTATGAGTTAAAAAATTACTAGGTGGACACATCACAAGAATGCATATAATACCCGAGGTTATGTTAAAGCTCATAGACTTCGAGTCACACAACTTGTGAAGCTGAATTTATCAACCTGATTTTTGAATCTTTCCAACAATCTAATTGGTCGGCATGATTGTTTAAAACTTCAAATGAGCCAAAGAATATACGATAGTTAGCTCTTTAAGGTGGTGAGACATCATCAAGATTTAACGGTTCAGATCTCTCACACAAACCAATTTTACTCTATATAAAGGCGTCTTCCCCATGTTGTAAAGGTTTAGATGCTTTCCACTTTTTCTCTTTTTATTTCATACCTCACAAATCACAAATTAAGACCCTTTTGTTAGTTGATTAAATCAAGGTTTCACTTGCTTTATGTTTGTTTCAATTAATTTGACTTCAAAATTCTAGCTTATACACTGGTGAAAACCATTGACATTTCTTTTAATTGCACTTGTTTGGCAATGAGGACCATGGCAAGGGACAGTGAAAGTAAACTCGAGATCAACAAAAGCTGATGTTAGAAGACACAAGTAGAGACACAAAAGGTGATATTGGGTTTGACCAAACTCTTTTTGACAGGCCAAACAGGCTAGCGGGTCAGACTGGACTAGGTCTGAATATTGAGAGATCAGATCAAATCAGGTCAAATATAAGAAAATATTAGGCCTGGGCTTGGCCCATAACCAATGAGGCAAATAGGCTGGGCCTATGGGCCTTTGAGTGATTTTAATAATTTTTAATTAAAAAAAATATTTCACCTGGATAGACTAACGTAGTTTTCATTATTTACGGTTTATATTATTATCAAATTTATTTAAACATATATAACCTATTCCATTATGATAAATACTATAATTACGAGGAAATGACAATAATCCCCCACATAAATTTAAATAAAACACTTAATCCCAGACTTTATTAAACTAACATTTATTTTTCAAAAATTAATAAAAAACTAACACTTACGCCCCAGATTTTTGGGGGGTAAACGTTAGTTTTAGAGAAAACAGTGTTAATTATTAGAGGATAATTGTTAGTTTAACAAAAATCTGGGGTAAAGTGTTTTTTTGAAATTTATCTGGGGCTTAGAGTAAATTTCTCCTATAATTACTAATAAATTCTAAATGGGATAATAGTAAATTGTATCTTTGTGTTTTAGTCTAATATCAAGTAGAAAGCAAGTTTACCATTTTCATTAACTAGACCCCTGAGATTTACTTTTTTTAATAAACTGTTAATTTTAACCTTAAAAAATATATATTTGCCCCTGCTAAAATTTATTTCCTTAATTTTAACACAAAAAAATAAATAAAAAGTAAACAAATTATACTTCCATAATAAACAAATTTCTACTTTTTGGATTTTCATTTTTTAAAATTAAGGAAAAAAATTTCAGTAAGGGCAAATATGTATTTTTAAGGGTTAAAATTAACAGTTGATTAAAAAAAAGTAAATCTCAAGGATTTAATTGATGAAAATAGTAAAATTATTTTTTACTTGAGATTAGGTCAAAAAATAAGAGTACTGTAACGTCTCCCCCGCACCTCTAACAGGTCAGTTTAGGACTGCCCTCAGGCCCCTAGAGTACGCCACACGGCCCACACACCAGCGGCACCCCACTGGGCCCAATTGGGTTGGCCAGATCCCGCCCCTCACTAGACATGAGCCCCACCGAATTGCCCGCTTTGGGCCCTCGAGGCCCTCAAGCTTTGTCCCCCACGTGCCCTCACTCAAACCTGAGATCCCTTAAAGGCAATCTCAGTTCAACATCAGTACCACTTGAGCTAGCTTAAAGTAAATTTCCCTATATCGTTTTATGGCTTGTTTTGTATTCTTTCATTGTTATCTTTTGGGTGGCTTTTTAGCCTTTCTATATTATTCTAGTTGTCCATTCCCAGTATTTACTTCAAGTCTTAGATCATAACATTGTCAAACCTAATTTTTTTTTTTTTTTTAACTCATTGGTAATTTTTTTAACTAACTAATTTTGTAGAAGGTTTAGTCATACGAGACGTAGAGCTAATTTGGGGTAGTTGTTGCTGCGAAAATAGGGCAAACCAAGTTGTTTGCGATTGTTTATTGAGCTGTTACAAAAATAATCTAACTTTACAAAACGTTCTAAAAGCAAAAAATCCCTTACTTTTGGAGATCTATTTCGTCTTTTGAAACATAAAATATCAAAATTATCCTTAGAAAAAAATATATATTCTAATTTTAATTAAAGATGATTATTCAATTATATTTTTGTTGATTTGATGTTTTATTATATTAAACATTATTTTTACACTTAACAAATTGACTAAAAAAAATAGATTGTTTCTATTATTTTTATTAATTATTAATATTTATTGAATGCAATAAATATATATTCTAACTATAAATTTATATTTATTTTATATGTATTATTTAATATTTTTTCATAAATTTTAAACTATTTTACAAATAAATATGTCTATTAGAATTATAATATTTTATTTTATTTTTTTACATAAATTAAAAAAGTAATTTAAACTTTGATTTGAATTATACCATTCATGTATTTTTACTTTAATTAAAATTTTAAAACTTATAAAATATATAAAACATTGCTATAAATTATTTGTATAGAAAGTTATTGGAAATGGTTAAAAAGTGAAAAATATTCGATTATAAAATATTAATAATTAAATATTATAAAGGAATGATACATATATCTATTTTAATAATTTAAAGATAATAAAAGCAAAAACAATAACAATAGCAATCCTAAACAACTTTATCTTGCTTTTGAAAAACAAAACAATTTTTAAAAGTTAGATTACCAAATGCCATGTAACTTATTTTATAAGTTATTCGTTTCTTCAACAAAGCAAAAACCGCTTTTTCATAGCAACAATAATTTTAAACCGGTCCTTAATTGGGTCTTTAAGTTAGATTTACTATACAAAAGTGGATCAAGAGCACATAAACCTTTCAATGAGCACTAGCAATCTGATGTTCATGTCAATGTCAATAACCAAATTCCTTAGGGAGCATCACACATCCGTTGTTGGTTTCGGCATTGACTCTTGCATCTTGACAGATACCTGCAAATATGTGAACACATCTTGGCTGTAGATTGAGTGAGTAACCACTTAAATAACTCAACATATCATTGTGTAAAATGCAGGATATATTATATATACACAAGAAATTTTGCAGAAAACAGAGCAGACCATTCTTAACTCTTCACTTTGTTTGCTAATTTATTCACTCGTTCGATCAGAACAGGCAAAGAAGTTAATTTCCAAGCATGAGATGTAAAAGTTCAGGTTCTAAAGCACATCTTTGCTTGATTAGTTGGCATAATGACCTTAACAAGATTCAGATTACCATTCAATTTTACAGACATACTCAAACTACAAAAAGAACTAGACTAGCAATCACAGACACTTACGGAAACATTTTAACTAGCATAAAAGGTGAAGCAAAAAGGAAGAGGTTCAGCCATACCTGATTTAGAGGCTCAACAAGATTCATTGGACTTATAGCTTCTGTTTGTGCATCCCATCATCAACACCAGTTTTGAAAGTTAATAAGCATGCGTACAGGATTAGTAAAAAAATCTTATCAACGATATATGCAATATTTTGCATATACTCAATTCCAGGTCAAAACATAGGACAGTTTGGCATCTTGATTTCAAGTCGTACCTCAGTCAAATACATCTAAAGAAATTATAAGCCAACAAACTCCAATTAATCTCCAGTTGTGTGATTACCAACAGCCTTGGCAAGCCTGGACTCGAATCTCCGGAGAGTAAAATGTTGATAGATAATTCTTACCCTGATCATTATAAAGAATGATAGTTACTAATAATACTTGATAATCCTTCTTTCAAATTATTTCTAAATTTTTTAGCCTGACATCCAATAAAATGCTCAGTTGGTTTGATATCTTATAAATGCTAATGAATGGTAGCTGAATAAAAACCTTGATCAAAAGCTTACATTGAAATTGAAAAGTTAAAATGTCTCTCTTTCAATTGAGAATAATTCCAAACTCAACTTTGGAACTGACATCTCAACTTCAGCTTAATGAAAATGGTGGTTCATCACACCCCACTTCAATTAAGCAATTGCCGTGTGCTTCACAAGGTAGAATACAACAATTGTAAGGATCAAGCATAATTGAAGGAGGAACTACTATTTGGTCAAGGATTGAGCATAATTATTCTCATACATAACTGTAAGGTAGCAAACCAAAAAGACTTATAGACAACATATGAGAACAATTCGAAAGCAATTTCGGCTTCTAAAGTACAACAATTATTCCCAAGGCAGTCAACATGCAGCAAATGAAATGTGTATTAAAATCCAACATAATACGCAAAACACGAACATTAGTAGAGAGCTAACTTAATTTGTTTCTGCGATTCTAGACCCAAGCATTACCTTGAATTCAACTTTGTGAGTGGTTTGTCCATCAAACAAGCTACAACTTCAAGCTAACCATTGAAAGCCATACATATAATATTTGAACTTTACTTCAGCTTGTTGCGAGTTCTCAGAATCAGACCAACCAACTTAAGCTGCTTAATTAACATTAACAAGTTAGCAACTACAAAATGTGCATCATATCTTGGTGATTTTAATTAAGGTTAGAATGAGCATAAAAATAGAGAAAACCCTTTAAATGTTACTAGGGAAATGTTAAAATTATAAAGCACATGGGTTTCTAGGTAAGTGAGCCAAGTGTTTTATATAAACAATTTGCCTTACCTGCCTCGCAAATGAAATTTTAAAAATTAAGTGCTTAAGAGAATCTTCTTTCTATCTTTATCTTCCAATTAAGAAGAACAGGAATTGAAGAGAGGTTTTCCTTCCTTCTTTCAAAAGCCAAAATGAACTACATATTCTCTGCTTCACAAGTTATAAAGAAGAGCATAAATTCACTTGCCTCCATGAGGTTCCAGAAAAATAACTTACATCCCTAATTGCTGTTAATTTTTTTTTTTTGTTACAAACATATCATCCCTAATAGGATGATCTTCCTATTGAGATTAAATGGAACAATCTTGAGTAATGCAAGACCAAATTTCGGGTGATTTGTTCGTGAACATAATCTGCAGTAATGGGAAGGCAGCAGTTTTTCATAATAAAACTGATTATTTTTGTCTTTGAGCTTTCTTTTTTAAAGTTTTGACTAACTTATTCGAAACGCTAACATTCAATCTAGATGAGTTCCAATGACGTTCCCTAAGATTTAAAAAATAATATTGAGAATCCCTATTTTAGAAAATGTTAAATTGTTTCAATAATCTCAAAGTTCTTGGGGGCCATGACACCTATTACTGTAAAAGTGTATAGTATAAACTAGAAATTTGCAGTAAACAGGGGAGAAAACAGAGGAAAAACAGAGCAGCTCATTTTTATCCTTTAGCTTTGTTTGGTAAATTTTTATTCACTCATTTGTTCAAAACACATTCAAATGTGCTTAAATACTAACGATGCATCTTGCACCCGTTTAGAGCAACTTAAATTAATTTATTGCACACGGTACATCAACAATCCAGTTACAGACAACAAAGGACTATCTGCTACTATGAAAATGATCGACTCTCTTTGCATATGCTCATTGCTACATTGCCATTATTAATTGCCATTCATACAAGAGGAAATCAAAAGAGACAAATGAATGACAACAGGTACTGTTCATGATATAAGCTTCTATAATGCAAAGAATAATCAGAGAGCTAACCAATCCACGTTTCTCCAATTCTAAAGCCAGCATTACTATTAATTCAACCGTCTGAGTGGTTTTGTATGTCCTTCACCAGCACACTGCACTTTCAAAACCATTAATAAACATGAATGGTACTCTTCACCAACAAAATAACAGTAGAATATTAATTCTGAAAGCTACAACATCATGCCATATGTTACACAAGTACTAATAATTTACTATACAAGGCAAATATTACACTGAAGCCTCACAAATCATTCTGTTCACCAAAAAAAGTTGTACAATAAACATCGATATTTTACTTCGATCACAAAAATTCTCAAACGATGCCAAAAAACGATCAAACAATACCCAGAACCTAAATGATTAAAAAAAATAAAGTATTTAGAAAAGCTAGAAACATGAAAATTGCAATGAATGACAGAGGTAGGTGAACACAATTTCAAACCCAATACGGTAAACTAAAATCAAAGTTCAATGACTTTCTAGTTTTTTTAGACAAGATTCATGAAAGTAGAACCTATATTTAATTTCTAGCTAGTTCGTTATAAGAGTAAAATTAACCATCTACATACACAAAGAAAATTAAGAATTTTCTTGTGAAGTACAAAGGTTTTCCGCTAAAATCCTATCAATTCTTCCTTTCTCTTGAGAAGGAATAAAAAAAGATATAAAGCTTGAGAATTTCAAATAGTAGACAATACTAATCAAGTATGCAAGTTTAATTGAGATTCAATTTGTCTGATTCAAGCAAATAAAAAGAGAATAGAAAGACCATTGGCCTTGGGGATACAAACAATCCAAACACAATACTAYACAATGTAACTACCATACACTCATACAGCCTTAACAAAGCCAAAAATGGTAGATGTAACCTTACATACAAACATACAAAGAAGGAAATTAAGAATAATTCTTCAACTAAGATTCTATTTCCACAAGGATAATAAATCTAAAACATAGATCAAACTTACTTTAGTAATAAATTAGATTCCAAAAAACAGAAAACAACAATATTTAACCAGTTTTACATTTCCATAATAATGATAATATGTATTATGTAGTTTACGGAGCAAAGTTGAAACAATCCTGATAATTACTTACTTGATTTTGCTTCAATTTGTAGTAACATTACTCTATGAACTATTGTTTCCACAGAGTGAGCCCAAGCAGCTCCAGCAGCCAAAGAACCCCAAGGCACGCAGAATATTATAAAAAGAAGGAACTTCATTGTTATTAATCAGAGGAGCATTGGTTTGTTCCACTTGAGCTTCCTCCTCATCAGATGTGTCACTTCTGCTTTCATTTGTGTCGGTTTCATCCAATGGTTCACCTAATTCTTGGCTGTTGATAGCAAAATCGTCAGTAGGAATGCTTGTTTGTACGTCATGAGACTGTACATACAATGGACAGGCCCCGCAGCAGTTTACCTTGACTTCGTAGCTCTCATATGGCATGAAATAAAATGTGATAGTTTTATACTCACCCTCAATTATCCCGGCACAAAAATCAGGATAATACCCCAGTAACAGATGATTCGACTCAAAAAGCACCTTAGACTCAGAAGCACTCATGAAGAAAATAGGGCACATCTCATCACCACAATTGGTTTCGAAACGGCATTCACACATAATTTCAAGACTGCTATAACCATAATTCCCATCAAATTCAACAACGACACCTAGAATGAATCCGATAAAGCTTTTATTGAACCAATATTGAGATAGGTCAATCGTTAAAACAGATCCTGAACTTTGATAGGTGATCCAATCCGGGATTTCATTTCCAGGTAAACAAAAGATGAATCCTGGTATTTGATTACGTACCTGCAATATGAAATTAATCATTTCTAATGCTTGTAGAAGAGTGAGAAAGTAAGAGAGAGGGAAAGAGTTACCTCATCGTGACGACATTTAAGCGATGCAATTGCCTTAACTTGAACTATCAGTTGTGCATTAGCCAAAATTTTGTTGTATGCATTCCTATTCACTTTCAAACTATTTATGAATATAAAACTACATACAAGCGATGAGTAGCAATCAGATCTTTTAAGTTCAGATGCATCTACTTCTTCTTGACTAGTTGGAAAAGCTGGTAATGATCGCAGTTGCTTGCAATTCATTGCTCCTAAGTACTCTAGATACAGTGGAAGCTCTGGAAATGATTGAAGCAATATACAATTGTTCAAGTTAAGGTATTCCAATCGAGAGAGCTGCTTGAGAGTCGTAGGTAGACCAAGAAAATAGTTTCCACTTAAATCTAAAACTTCCAATGAGGACAAACAACAAAGTTCTTCAGGGATGTCATCTAAGTTGCAGCCAGCCAACTTTAATTCTCGAATTTGCTTCCAACCTGCAATAGACGATGGTAGTTGACTTACGAAAGTTCTGCTTGCATCAAGTCCCTCCAAATTTATTAAATTTCCCAAGTTCTCTGGCAATTCTTTAAGGTTTGTGCACTCAGAAAGATTCAGCCTTTTAAGAGATTTCAATTTACAGATATTGTTTGGAAGACTCTTAAGCCTTGTGCAGTTCTTCAAATCTAATTCAATCAAATCAGTTAGAAACTCAATTGACGGGGAAACCTCCTCTATTGATGTCCAACTTAAATATAATATTTTTACGTTCCCTGAAATCTGTGGAAACTTTGTGAGATTAATGCAGTAAGAGAGATCAAGAGTTAGAGGAGCTCTAAAATGAATGTTGCCCGGAAAGCTCCTAAAACTTGTACAGCCACTCAAATTTAAGATATGGATGTTGTCGAGAGATTGGATAGATGAGTGAATGTAGACCAAGCTCCTACAATTCTGAAGATTTATAACCTCAAGCCCTGTGGCATTTGAGAGGTCTGGGATCCTAGCAAGGCATTCGGAGTCATGAAGATCAATGAATTTCAACATAGAAGGATGCTGTAACAAAAAATAAATGTCAAGAATAAATATGGGTGAATTTCACGATTTATATTAAAAGATAGAAATATTTAGTATACAAATAGATCATACCTTTGTGCCTTTCCAAAGTTGCTTAAGCTTGCTATACGGTAATGCGAGTTCAACAATGTTCTCAACACTAAATTGCCGAGGCAGTTTTTTCAAAGGATATCCATCCCAGTGGAGATATCTCAGCTCATTAGGAAGATACATTAGACTCTGAGGAAGACACACTTTAGAGAAATCCTCAAACTCTTTGTAAAACTCGCAATGGTAGAATTTAAGCAATCTAAGATTAGACATCTTTGTGAAGGCTTCGGGACTTAATTGCAAGTGATCTCTTACTTTGCGCATATTTAGAAATATGCCTTCAATTGAATCAGTTCCCTTATGAAAAAATTAAAAGCAAATTGTAAGTCATTTAAAAATTATATAAAACTTATCAAACTTTATTGTAATTTGAAAATTTATAGGGTAAAATTTTGGTTGTACATTTACATATGAAATAAACCAATTTAATAATGTTCTTACCTTATTATCTTCCAACACACGATAAACATCTTCATGATACCATAACCTGCTACGTTCATTTGGCTTTTTATCAGATTCTTGGTAAACAATTTCCTTACCCATTTCCTCCAGCAAATCATGCATCTCTAGCTTGTTTTTATCTGATATTGATATGAGTGACTTATCCATAATAGAAGTCAAACAAACATGTGTAGAGAAGCTATAACAACCATCTAATATTTTCTCAACATGATATCTATCCTCCCCTTTAAAGAAACAAGCGATGTCAAGAAATATATTCTTTTCTTGTCTATTTAGTCTCTCGTAACTGATTTTTAACACATCATGAACTTGTGGGGCACCAATCATTTTTAAGTTAGACATGGCACTTTCCCAATCTTGTTTGTTATTTCCACAAAGGCAGGAACCCAACACTTTGAGAGCTAATGGATTCCCTTTGGCATATTCTACCACCGAATTCGAGAGCTCCACAAAATCTTCAAGAGGATGGTTTTGTTTAAATGCATAGCTACAAAAGAGCTGAAGAGCTTCATTGTAGTCAAATCCTTCAACCTCATATATATTATGTGCTCCATAACTTTTAAGAACTTGTTTATCCCTAGTTGTTATTATAATTCTACTTCCTAAACCAAATTGATTAAGTCCTCCAACTAAAAAGTCCAAAAGTCCCGGAGTATCCACATCGTCGAGAACAATTAGAACCTTCTTGCCGCGAATTCTCCCTTTAATAGAGTGTGGTATATTAGGAGTCCTTATTTTAAGATTTTCTCCTAATACTTGAGAAAGAACTTGCTCACGCAAATAAAATAGACCGAATTTTTCTGATTCTTCTCTCACATTAACACTAAAGCAGTGACCTTCAAATTGACTACATATTTGGTCATAAACAACACCTGCTAGAGTTGTTTTACCTATACCACCCATGCCCCAAATTCCTACTACTCTAAAATCCAATAATCCAATGCATAATAGAGATCTAATTTTCTCAACGCGGGAATCTAAACCAATTAGGCCTTGGCAATCACTTGAAGTTGACGTAGCATGCAGTTTCTCTAAAATATCTCTGACAACTTCATCTACAAGATTCGACTCAAGCCTAAAAAATATGAAGAAATATAAGTAAATTAAATATTACAACTGAAAAAAAATAATAAAACTATAATTTGGAGACAGCTAGTGAAAGATTTGACCATAAAAAAGCAATTCAAATATCAACCTATATAACTACCAAATGAAGAGATAGGATACTTTAGTTTTAAAGTTGGATTTACCGAATAACTGATGTGTCCAATCCAGATAAATTGGATGCTTTAGTCATAGCATCTCTCCACTTCTGAACTTTTTCTGGCATATTCTTCAGGCGTTGTTCATGCTTTACAAAAGAATCCTGAAAGCTTCCAGTCTGATGCCGTACATCCGATGGAGTTACATGGTAGAAAACAGGTAAAACCATTTGGCCATACATTTTCCTACATTGAAGAATCTTTACGAGTTCATCTAAGCACCATGTGGAAGAAGCATACTCTTTCGAGAAAATAATCACAGAAATCTTTGACTCTTCAATTGCTTTCAGAAGGGCAGGTGAAATTTCAGCTCCTCTCTTGAGTTTGTCATCAAAGAAGGTCACAACTTGTTTCTGAAGTAAAGCTTTGTGGAGATGGCTCGTAAAGCTATGACGGGTATCCTTCCCTCTGAAACTAAGGAAGACGTCATATTTGGCTTGAGGAGCAACGGAATTGGAAGAAGATGATGATGAAGCCATAGATCAGGAAGAACAAGAGGTTATTCTATGCGGAAAAATATCTGGGCAGTGAAACGCTCTAATGGAGGTTCTTGAGAGTAGATGTAACACTAAACAGTGTGTAGTTTATCAGAAAGCTACATATGTTAGCCACTTTACCAAAAGTAAAGTTTCTAGTCACTTTATTGCTTCATTTCGGGAAAAAGATAGATATAATGCAGTACTGTGCGCATCCTTGCAATAGGCAGCAGGCTGCAGTAGATACCAAATGTGTTTGCAGTAGATAACCAAGTACGTGATCTTATATGTTTGATGAAAAATTATCAGCTAAGTCGCAGCCTACTCTTTGTTAGGTGGTCATAGGCCTCTCTAGTGATACTTGGGCCTCTCTCACCCTCAAAAGCTAGCTTAAGAGGTGAGACTTTCTTTCATATTTATATAGTGACCACCAATTCCTTCCACAACTAATATGGGATACACCCCAATAATCTTCTCCTATCACACATTGGGGCCCCATCACAACATCGGGCCATAAGTCGAAACATCATCGACCCGTCTCTCTCGAAATTGGGCTCCCCCATCACAACATTGGGCCTTGGGTTAGAATACCATCAACCTGTTTCTCTTAGTGAGCTAAGACTTGTTGGTAAATCTGGACTCTGATACCAGTGTTAGGTGGTCATGGGTCTCTTTAGTGATACTTGGACCTCTCTCACCCACAAAAGCTAGCTTAGGAGGTGAGGCTTTCTCTCACACTTATATAGTGACCACCAATCCCTTTCACAACTAATATGGGATACACCCCAACACCTTTGGTCTTTCCTTCTTTAATTTTCATGTTATTGGATATTACTGATCAACTAAAAAATTTGAAGATATAAAATACACCCAGGCAGAGCTAGCTAAGGTGCTAATTGAATGTTTTTTTGTTTAACACAATACAAAAATAATATAAATATATACTAAAAATTATTTAAAAAATAAACAGGACTAGATCTAATAATATATAAAAAAGAGTCAAAATGAAATATTTTTTTAAAAATTATTTATTCATAATCAAAATAGAAATATATATTTTAATAATAATATTTTTTTTTTGTTATTGATACAAGAATATGGATGATTGGATTTTTTTAAAGATTTTTTAGGTTGCAATTTGAAGTGGCCAAGTAAGGTAACAAATTATGTAACTTAATTCATAAAAGAAAGGAAAAAAAAGATGACTAATAGGAAATCATAATAAATATCAAGTTATTATCTTTGATGAAGTAATTTTCTTTTTTACTAAGGGATGTCAAATTTATAGTAAAAAGATTGTTTAATTAGGAGATGAAAGCTGAAATAAATTATCCAATTTATACAGCCTAAAAAACGTTTTGGGGAGACCAAACTTGACAATACATAATCTTTTAAGTACAAAAATAGGCTGGGGTTATTTGTACAAAAAAAAAAATACTCTGAATACCTATTATTTTATAAAAAAAACGTATTACTAGAATATTCATAATTAAATTAGGGCATAGAATGAATTTTAATTTTCCCATTCAAACATATATAATATTGGTTTTTATAGAAATGAAAACACAATGTTTTAATTTGTCGAATCTCTGTATTCAAAAAGGAGTAACCGTGATGCCATTCTAAGGGAAGAATGGCTTGATTGGTGGTGCAGGATATATTTAGCCAAGCCTACAAGTTTTGTTGCCAATAGATTTTGAGATATATGAAGGAGAATAAAATTAAAGCACTGGCAGCAGATTTGTGTAAGCAATCCTCAGCGTTTCAAAATTTTAAACTCACAATAAGAAATGGTGATAAGGTTTTGTAATTGATTATTATATTTGAGAGATTTAGAGAATTAAAAACAAAATCAGTTAGGTTAAAGTAGGTTAGTTTTGGGAATATTGAAGATTTATAAAGTAAAAATTTTATTTTTTAAGTTCAATTAAAGATATAAAGAAAAATGAGTGTTCAAAGCATTTTTTTGGATACAAATAGTCCTACCTATAAAAATATAGACAAAACTTAGTTTATTTAATAATTTTTGTCAAGTTAGGTGGGGTCATAGCCACTTTAGGCCTTAGTTGTTGGGCCTAGCCATGTCAGACGATTCCCACAGGTCTCACCACAACTGTCGAACACGTATTATCCCCAAGGCATTTCTAAGACCCTTGACGAATTTGTTCCTCGAAGTTACGCTTCCCACCGATTCGTACCCAAGACCTTAAAGGTAATTGGCGTTCAAATCTGGTATCACTAAGCCATATGTTGGAATTTTCCTAAGATCATACAATTGAGTTTAGAAAGTATAAATTAAAGTGAATAACACTCACATAACTTCAAGCTATGTGATCTGATGTTGAACAACTTCATAAGGGTGCTTCTACCATGGTACTTGATCAGCCAATGCTAGGAGCAACTAACCCTCTTAGAATGATCTTGTTTTGCTTGCTTGAATTTGATAAAAAATTCAAGAGGAGGAGAGCTTGGAATTGGCAGAAATNGAGAAGATGAGAGAGAGCTTGAAGTGTCTTGAAATTTCTACAAATTCCTTACAAAAAGTATCCAATATTTTAGCCGTTATATATTAAGAATTATTAGAACAACATTCCGTATAAAATTTTACATAAAACCTTAAACTTTTTGACTTTTTAAAATAAGTCCAAACGAACTAAATGGNGTTTGAGCTTGAAACTATTCTATAAAGCTCATTAGTGTATATAAATTCAAGTCACTAAATAAACTCATTTAGGTTTCTAAGCCTAATTTATTTAAATCCATATCCAATATGTATTTAAATAATTTAATAGTATATCTAATATATTTAAATGTCCATTTATTTTATGAAAATCTAGTTTCTAAAATTCAAGGCTAAATAAATTTGTTTAGTTCCAAATTAATCATATTCCTCTCTCTAATTTGACAATTCTAAAATGTCAAATATTTTATTTTCCACATACTCTCCCATATCATTCCTCAATCGGGATGCCATCGGTGTTCGACCCATTAGGCTTTTGGATATATTGGCAGTACATTGGGTTTCCTAGACTATCCGAATATGCGCGTGAAACATACCATACTGTCACTGATTTATAAGACATAGTTGGCTTCTAGCAAAGTACCTTGCCTACCCAATTCTTGGATCCATAAACCCTTTTGACCTGTTTCAGATATAGTTCTATGTAATAAAATCCTATATCCGATGTCACGTATGAGGGCATAGGGTTGGAATGTGTCTACCCTAATAGCGACGTATATTTTGGATCTGTAAAACGATCAATTCTCTTTACTGGGGAGTGATCAAGAACTGTTTTTATCATCCTGATGCTTATAAGCCTTTAAGTAATTGTAGCCAAATTTTGTCTGACATGATCTCTTTTTATCTAGAGTGAGATTTCCCGTCTTGACATTACACTCACTCTTAAATAGTTCACAGCGCATCCAATCACAAGTATATGTGAAACCTTTGAGGATTCTAGACGTTAAGTGTCAAAGTACACTGATATTCAAATAAGATAGCTATGTAAGTCTTAGGTCAAAAGATTATTTTGATCAGAGACAGTTTAATGATAATATTTTATTAGTGTTGATATTTGTCTAACAATCATATCAATATAATATTATCGTAGAGACTTTTATCATATTATAAATATGTAATCCAATCATATTTAATTATAAAAAAGTAATTTCTTTTATTAATATATGTCAAATATATATTATGATTGCCTCTAGGACACATACATCGACAAACATAACTTTGCCCTTGAATATATCAATTATAAACTTTGCATAGAAGTGGTAAAATTTATATAAAAATTAGAAACAC
>JANKKB010000058.1:0-18103 GCA_026225775.1 Bursera palmeri
TTTTTATTTTTCTGGCATTTTGGCATCTTAATCTCTGGACAATTCTCATGTTTGAAATCTGAATGAAATGTGTTAAATTCTTGAAAAAAGTTACATAAGCTTCAGTGTTGTATAGCATACTCATTATTATTAAATACGTTGTAGTCATGCTGCTTTAGAACAAATTGTAGATTGCAATCATTTGTCTTGATTTTGATTCTATAAACTTTTATTTGACTGTAGTAGCTTCTGCAAGATTGCGTGGAAAGTTGTATCCACTGAAATAGCAGATTGAATTGAGAAATGAAATCTTTCTAAGGACCTGGATGGGTTAAGAGATGAAATGAAATCTTTCCAAGGACCTAGATCGGTAAAGAGATACGACTTCCTTAAGATGATGGCTTTTTGGTCATTACCATGTTGTTTTGTTATCTGGAACTTTATGCTTTATTAAGAAAAACTATTGTCCTTGAAAATAATCATGGAGTCAGATGGGCTCCAACATTTTATGAACTTGATGTTGTCATGGTTATCTGTATAAGCGAAAAGAAAAACTATTTGTCCCTGAAAATAATCAGGGAGTCAGATGGGCTCCAACATTTTCTGAACTTGATGTTGTCATGATTATTTGTATATGCGACGGCTACAACTGTTGGTTGGAGTTGATTTAATATTTTTGTGAGATGAAAACTACTAAAACTGAACATTGTATCTCTATAGATGTTGTTGATGTTGCACTTATTGGAGGTGAGGAAGGGATCTCTATGAATGAGTAAAGAATAATGTTGGTTGTTGTTTCTTGTGATGGGTGTTAGCTAGTCTTGAGTTGCAATCCTTTACTATCTTCTCTATCTTGGAGAACAGTCTATCTTGTTTCTGAAATGGTTGTGTAACAGAATAGTCTTCTCGTTTTTCTTTCCAAACTTTCTAGTAGCTCTCTGTGGTTGAACGTTAACAAACATAAGTGGTGTGGTAGACACTTCTGCTAATCTCCTGCTTTTCATTCTTATCATGCCGTCTATAACAATGGGATCTAATGTAATCTCTTCCTGACTCTCGTTGGAAGACGCTGCCTCCACGTCGGTGCATCTTGGTTCTCTTGGAAGTCGATCTGCTTTCATTGTAGAGATTGTCAGAACACCAGTCATGGGAGTTCCATGTGCGCGGCGGCTCTTCACGCTAGCCCCTTTGTCACAAAGGGGAAAGTTAAAGGTCAAGCGATAGGAACAGCATAATTTTCATGAAAAATTATAAAAAATAACCAAGTTTTCAGAAGCCCTTTGAAAAATAGGTCTATCTAATCAACGTCGACTCTAAAATGTTCATGTCTACAACTAATTTTAAGGTCTTTGCTAATCGGATCTTCGTGGTCCTAAGCCCTCGGCCTATTAGGGTGTCAAGGGCCAACTTCATGTGAAGACAATCAGCTGATAGTAGCAATTAGCTAACAGGGAACTATCTTCATCTTCAAGCTCCATTGTCCTCCCATGAACATTCTACATCCTTCATCTTCGATTATCAAACAATAACCGAGCAAATTAAGCAATATATTTATAAAAATTAACACTAGAGTCCCTCTTCGATTATCAACCAATACTCATGCAAATTAATCAAATCAAACAATAATATACCTTCAAACAAGCCTAGATTTCTAAAACAAATCAAACTAAGATTTCTAGTCTTGAGAAAAAACAAAGCCAAAAACGATCTTAGGCGACGACCACTGTGGGTGACGATTGAGGACTCTTCACTTGCCTTCCTTTGCTGTAGCGATTAATTGTGATCTCATGCGAAGACCACCGTGGACTAACCAAAGACTAGATATCTTTCGTTTTAAAGTACAGAAAACTGGTATAATACGAAGCTGAAGGAAAAACAAAGATTGCTAAAGTATATATTCAGCAGAAACATAAAAGAAGTGAGGAAGCTGGGTTGTAACTTTAGTCTTGACTTCTTATACTCCCCACATATGGCAAGCTTCAATCTAGTCATATTGATAAATTCACATCTGACCTAGCACGTATAAAACATACACCATTATTATCCAGGAAATACAAGCTAGAAAATTAAGCATCTCAATCAAGTCAGATAATGGACCAATGAAAATTAAGCAACTCAATTGCATTCCCTAAAATATACATTCTTTATATGATCACAAGTAATCAAAAAGTAGAGATTGGGCTCCAATTATTCAGAAAGTACCTGTTTCCCAGCAAAATGTCGACCATTGATGGAATGAAAAGCATCAACAGCTGATTCCAACGAATTATAGTGAACATAGACATTTCTTCTCAAGTGGGATGAACCATTTTACACACCTAAATGAATACATTAGTTACTCCAATAGGGTAATAGAAGGAAGCTCCTGGCCTAGACTTACAGAACAATCTTTAACTATATTGCATCTAGATAACAAAAAAATAATGTTTGCATGATTTTAGTCAATCTGATAAGCCAAAGAGGAGCTCATTGATTTTGGTTAAAAGTATATGAGATGGAAGAAGCTAAACGCTTGCTTCCTTCATATTTACCAGCTTTGCTATTTCTATGTTTGCAAATTTGTAAATGTTAAAAATAAAAAAATTCAGCTTTGCTATTTCTATTTAGGAGTGGTTGTAACGTCAAGATGGGACATGTCATTCTAGGTATTTAAAGATGATGGCACAACGGATTCGACGGCGATTAGTCATAGCCAGACCAGCATGCAAGAGTGTGACAAGGATTGTTTTCAATCACTGCTTGTAAATAAGAATTACACAAAAAATAATAATCCGAATTGTACGACGTTACTAGGGAAAACACATTCCATCTTTAGACCACATACGTGACGTTTGGCATAGGATTGAATTATATTGAATTACACCTAACAAAGTTTACATGACGTTACATACACTTTTAGAAAATTAGGGGGTTTAGTGCTTTGCTAGAAGCCAACCATGCTTTGTAAATCATGAGCTTAGAACTTGATGATCGGAAATGTGGATGGTTTACCCGTGACGATTTACGGCCAACATATCTGAAAACCTAATGGGTCATACTTCGAAGATTCACTGATGATGGATTGTTACGAGAGTTACGAGAGCGTTTTTCACCTAAAATGAATAGTCATATATGAGTAGTATTTTTTCTTATACTATTCACAAATGAACTTAAAAGATACATGAGCCAATTTGGTGAGTTGATTCATCAAATAGTTTTAAGTTTAGACATATAAAATGGATTTGATCCATTAAATAAAGGTCTCAAATATTGCATTTAAAGTCAAACTCAAATTAGCCAAAGGCCTAAAGGGAGAAAAATAAAATAAATTAGATTCAAGGGACAATTACACAAGGGATATTCTTGAAATATTCCAAATGAATTTACTTTACCATGGATTTTTAGAATTTACTTGGCTAAGGAAATTAGGCAATAAATGTGAAATTGCATTAAAGGTAATTGTTTATACCATTGCCTTATGTGTGTATGGTGCATGAAATAAGTGAATGAACAAAACATCCTCGCTCCTCAAGCCTCTCAATTGCCGAATGCTCTCTCCTCTTTCTAGTAAAGAAATTGTTTTAATTTCTATACAATCTCTAGCAAGATTTAAAGGTAATCCAAAGGCGATAGAAGTACACACCATTGGAGGAGGTTGGTAATCACTCCTAAAAGAAGATTTGGTCAAAATTTTGATAAATAACAAAGAAGTATTGTGAGCATTTCTTGTCCAAATCTTGTCTAATTTTCATAAATTTAATGACCCTTGCATGGAATCCAATAATTAATACGTATCATTAAATACATCTTATGTGTGTTATTGAAAGAATGTGTGATTGTATTAATTCAGGGACACGTACAAGAATTTCTGAAAAGGGAATTATACCTTAAAGGTCTGGATAAAATTAATATTAAGTTTTATGTATGGGAAAGAATGTTTCTCTTCCGAGTGCCTATTTGAATTCAAATGCAAAACTGCAAAGGAGTTACACAGGAAGTTAGGATGTAAGCTTTTGTCACAGTACTGATGGGCGAATAGTTGGTAGTACAAAGTTGCTCCCGAAAACCAGAAGCATGAAAGGAATGGGCGCATCTTGACATTGTGAGACGCCTCGCCGGATTGAAGTAAAATAATTCAAACTCACGAAACGGGACTCAGTGTAACTCGTCTCCACTTTCTAGCATTTTCCATTTTGAAAAACTTCACAAACGTGGCGTGGCAGTTATCTGCCACCTGTTATAATTGCGTGGCGAGTTTCGAAGCACTTGGTAAAAGGAGCGTTATGCGTGGGCCGGACTTCAAATTATAATAATATAATATATAAATATTTACATACGTCACACTTTCAGTTTATTTCACCAATGTCTTTTATTCTCGCTCATCTAAGTCAAGAACGGCTGGGTTATCCTTTTGCCAGGGCAGGTAAGTAGATCTAATCGGAGGTGCATCAAAGTTATTATGATTTTGTGTCGATTAAGTTTTGTTTTACGTATTACTTTTTCGTGATGGATTCCTTATTAGCTTTGCTTTTCGGGGTTTTTTTGTTTTCTTTTTCCCTCAGTTTGCTAAATCTTTGAATTTTTCAAAGCTCCTGCAGACGCGTAATTAGACCCTCTTTTTGGTTAATATAATAATTAATTTACTGGGTTTGATCTATCCGTTGCTAACTGCTACTTTTTCTCCGTTTAATTTTTGTTGATGGGTGCGTGCTTTTAGATCTAATGGATGTTGGAGATTGATTTGGCGTAGTCTCCACTAACTCTTGCTATGGTTTTTATTGTATAAGTTTTATCTAAAGAGTAAAGAAGTTACCGGTCTTCATCCTGCGATGTCGTTTTGAGGAATTAGATGGATCGTTTAGGTAATATAGTTGGGTTTGTCCATTCTTTATGTAGAAGGAGAGATTAGGTCTCATCATAGAAACATCTTAATTTAATACACCAATATGAATTTCTCTTCAGAATTAATCTTGTATATGGCTGATGGGTGAGTTTTTTTGGGAAACTAATCAAAATAGCCCAAAAAATTGTCAAGCCCCGTAATTCCTTTGATTTGTCTAACCAAACTCAGTCCAATGACTAGTATGCCCCTCAACGGTCCACGATCTATTTGCGGTCCTTCAACAGTCGATGGTCTGTTTCGGTCCTTTCAACGGTCTGTCTAGTGACGAAATTTGTCATTTCATTCATTCGAAATCTGCACTTTCTGGTAGACAAAAACAATCCAAATACATTACAAACTCCTTCTTCTCCATCATCACAATCCAAATCACTAAAAAAATTACATGAACGCAATATGTGTTATCTCTCCCCTGAAGTGATATATATCATGGTCCACCATCATTTCTGGAGTGAAATAATGTGATCGCAGGGTGATGAATCGGTATTTTTTTCATTTTTTTCCTGATAAAATGAATGCAATAGAAATTATAGTAAAAGTTAATGGAATTTGTGGCATCAGTGTAACGTTGGAATACAGCAAACAATTGGATTGCAGAGATGGTGACACAAATTTCTTGTACGAAAGGTAAGTTAGTGTGCATGGTTTGCTAATTCATACATGGTGGCCAAGTTGTTTAAAAGTTAAATAGTTCTGCGTGTATAACCAACCTTATAGAACCTCATCTTGCTCAATATTATATCTTATCAGACAAGTGATTAGTATCTTATTTATTAGTGTTTTCTCAGTTATGTGTTAAATTTTGTATTTAAAGTTGTATGAGGTTGGTTGTATATGTTGTAGTATGTGAAATGGATACTTTGATGTCTTGTTAGCTTGAAAGGTCTTTAACAAGTTTAATGTGCTTAAGAAAACCTTTTAGAGTTGCTCTGATAAGCTAATATGCTTCCCACCTATTTCGTTGGCTAAGATATGAAAGAAAGATTCTTGTTACTTATTAGCTTTATACTCCCCAATCCCCCTCCCTATGATTCATTAAGCCCTTATTCCCTCCTACACCACGCATGCATGCACACAGGCACGCATGAACCTGCCCTTGTAGCTACACCCAGTCCTAAGAGTTATCCCCACATTCAGTTGTATCAGCACCCATCTTTTTCCTCTTAATCATCTTGAATCATGAGATGCTACTTAAGATATAAGAGTCTGACAATTTCAACCTTAAACAAAAAATTGAAATATAGGTGCAAGGTGGCTGGATTCTTGGGACTTGTATGCCAAATTTTTCAACTGAATCATAGTCTTGAGAAGAGAAAAGAAAAGTGATATATATTAGTATTGATAAGTTTTACAGGACCTCTTCTTTTTGAGAAGCTTTATTTTGAATAATGATGGTTAGATTATTTATTTTAAAAAAGATAAGTATGACCTCTTTATTAAAATTAAAAAAAGAAAAATCTAATAACAAAGTTGATTGTGTTCTTCTAACTTTGTTTCTCATTAATTTTGCTTTATATAAGGTATTTAATATATTATTAAATATATTCTATCTAGTTCGATTATGTGATAAAGTATTAACTAAACATTTAGGCAAAATTTATAAACTATTATTGATTATTTTGCCCTTAGTTTTGAAGTCTGTTTTGCCTTTATTTTTAGGGTTAATTATAAAAATGATTCAAATTGAGAGGGCTTTCTTAAAAATAATAAACTATGATTCAATTTTGTAATTCTTTCTTATTTTTATATGTTGGACAACTCTCTCGATTGTGTATGAGGACTGTCTTTTGTACCTTAGAGGCCAGGCCTAAATACTGGTAGGGTATTTAGGTCCATTACGTATAAAACTTTGGTCGGGTCGGGTCTTTTTATTCAATGGGCCCGGGTTCTGCCACCTCCAACGAGGAATGCCATCCAAATTACCATCCGCTCAAGATTAGGACGACTCGTTGCGAAGACGCGTGGCACAAACTGAGGAGGTGGGTCAGGTTTACTTATTTCTTTGTGCATTGTTTATTAGTTATTCGTATGTAATTGGTTATTATAAATAAAAAAAGAAGAAAAAAGGATGTAATCGATATTATTTCTGATTGAGTATTTCTTTTGTGATTGAAAAATGATTAAATAAATAAAAAAAGGAGGGTACCGGAGAACTGAATTAAAAAAAAAAAAAAATCCTTTAGTGCAAAGGAACCATGTGTGAAAATGAAACCAATTGTCAACGTTTCTTTTGCAAATTTTAGATATTATGAAAGGGGATATTTTTTTGAACCCCCAGTTAAATTTTAAAAAAGTAAGTAACTCTAAATTTTTATTAAATTAAACATTTATCCCTAAAATATATGGGGTAAGTGTTAGTTTTTAGGGGGTAAGTATTAATTTAAGAAAAGTTTAAAGATAAGTGTTTTTTTGAAATTTAATTGGGGGGTCAATGATATTTTTCAGCATGAAAAGTTACCATTTTCGTTTCACGATATAAATTATTATTTAATCCTCAATATAATGATCAATTGCGCACCGTCCTTCTGAAACGTTATGGATGCTCCTAATCAGCCACCAGAAGGAATTGAAGATACCGTCTCGGGGCGGTGTTCCACCGTCTTTGAGGTGCCTGGTATCTTTATCTTTTGAAGGTTTTAGATAATAAAATCCTTAAATTTGTGTAGTTAATAAATCGGTCTATATTAAGAAGTGGAGTTATGTTTGAGTTTAATGGTTATGGAATCTGATCTGATTTATAAATGTTAGTTACAATAAATTCTTTGCTTAAAATAGTTCCGGTTTGCCTGATATGCAAATAATTTGTAAATTTGAAAATAATCAATTCATTTGTTTGTGGGTCTGATTTATAAAATCTAATTTCGCATTTATTATAAATTTTATGCACCGAAAGGGTATTATTTGGCCTGGATTTTAGACTTTGATGATATTATTATAAATATAGAAGACCATATTAATCAGTTGATCATTACTTCAATGTGTTAAAATAGTAAATTTTGTAGAATGATGATTGGGGAAAGTCACTTCGAATTGATCATCGCATATTTGGAAACTAAAGAAGTCATTAACATTTATAACTCTGCCTTTGTTGTTCTATATCTCTCTAGTTAACTTTAGCTTGTATGTCTTTCAGATACTTCGTCAATGGACGACTGTGGATGTTTGCTTTGTTATGATGGAGGTGATATCTCTCATACTTGCCGCTGTTGGTAACTCATGGCCTTTCCTCCTTGCTTCTTCTCTTGTTTTGCTTCTGAACTGTGTTACAACTGTCGTCGTGCATACCAGGAGAAGAGCTGCTAGGCCAGCTAGACACTCATCTGAGACAGTACTTATGGTTGTCGATATCGGTTTCTCTTTAATCCAATTCATAACCACGTTAATATACTTGGTTCTGACGGTTTTACGTATCCAAATTGGTTTTAGAGAGTCGTTTTTGTCGCTATTCTTTGTTTTAGCGCACAGTCTGTATGTGTGCAATACGCGACGCCAACGAAATTTGCCAATAGCAGAAATTTCTCCTATTGAAGATAATACGGGGGATTCTGTAATAATTGACATTACTGGGAATGACAGTACCCCTGAGCCACCACACCACTCGGGTTCTGTATCTCCAGTTCCTCCAACTGGAGATAACGAGGTATGAACTTAAGATTCTGCTTGGATTTTGCTTAGTTATAAAGTCTGCAAATGTTTGTATGTTAGCGTGTTTTTATCTGGCCTTCTCTTCTCATAATTTGTCCTAGTCTTTGATTAATTTCAGTTTATAGAACTTGCTTATTTTAGTTGTTTAAGTACTTAATTATATGGATCTGTTAGGATACCAATTCATCACCCTGCGAAATCGTTAATCTGGTATTAGATTCTACATCGAATGACCTGACTGAGATTACCATGGAGGATATCCAGGATACCAATTCATCACCCTGCGATCTGGCATTAGATTCTACATCGAATGACCTGACTGTGACCACAATGGAGGATATCCATGAGCCAGTGAGCCCCTCTGGTCATCCCCCTCAATTGGGTTCTGCCGATAATGAAGCATGAGGTAAGGCTATGCACTTTTATTTGTATTACTTGGTTGTATTAATTGCAAGCTTCTTCTTCTATCCCTTTTTTGGTGCTAGGGTTGTTTTATCTGATGTGTACTTTTCATAGTTTAATGTATTCTTTGGGTAATTTCTTTCTAGAACTGGCTATTAGTTTGGAAGTTGGTTGTTACATTTGCTCATGGGTGTAATCATATGGTTGTGCTACATATATTGGCAACATAATTGGTGTTAATAGTTGTTAACGTGATTAATTGTAGTCTGGGATTACTCTTAAGACTAGTGTTTTAGTTGAAGAACATTAGAGGGATTTGAAACTTTGGTTTTTAAAGGAGGATGAGGCCTACAACTCTTAATTTGTAGTGGACGAGAAAGAAGTACCAAATGGACTGTGATAAGAGCAATCATTTTATTTATTTTTTTTCTTCTTTAATGATTGCATCAGGAGGTTACACCTCCGGTAACCTTGCTTAGCTGTGACTCCCTAGCCCATTTTTCACAAGTTCTGTATTAAAAGCAGGAAGATTATGGTGAACTAAAATAATGGATTATTTACAATGATGTGTTGAGTTCAACGGGGCACTTGCCTGCCAGGATAGAGCATAAGTTAAGAGTGAGGCCCAATTGGGGTGCAAATCATAAATCTAAGCAGTGTTTATTGTCAAAATGTACTGTAGGGGTCTCAAATCAGGTCGTTAATAATCATGTAGTTGTTCATATCTGCCTTCTACTAGTAAAAGTTTAAGTTTTAAGTTATGCGAAAAGGGAGTTTTAGGTCCTTTACATTAGTACATGCGCCATTGCTTGTACTAAGATTTTAAACTGAATTAAAATTACTTTAATTTATATGGACATTCCTATTGCGTTGAATAACTGGTTATTTTGCATCTTAATCGCTGAGCACGAGTTTCATGTTTGCAATCTGAATGAATTACCTAAGCTTCAATGTCCCATAGCTTATACTGATATTTGAATGCATTGGTAGTCCTTGAACTATTTGCTGCCTATTACTAATTGCATATTATTGATTGTCTTGATTTTGATTCTATATCTATTATTTGACTGTAGGGCCCTCTGCAAGATCGTGAGGAAAGTTATAAACACCAGTGAATGCCATTCAAATGGAAGATTTCCAAGTACCTGGGCTCGTTAAATAAATAACTTCCTTACGATGATACCTTTCGGGTTATTGCAATGTTTGTTTGTCAGGAACTTATATTTTATCTGAAAATAATAATGGAGTCGGAACACTTTCTGAACTTCTGGTTGTCATGGTTCTGTATAAGCATCAACTACGGTTGTTGTATGGAGTTATTTTATATTTATGAGACAAAACTTCTAAAAATTCATATTCTGGGTCTTTATTGATATTATTATTGTACTGTTGTTTCTATTTTTATGCTTTTCTGCTTTGGACTGATCGATTGGAATTTTTAGATTTGTGTTATCAGGAATTATTGTAGTGCCCAACCACTTCCCGCACTGTGTAAAAGAATCCTTTGAAAGCAGCTTTTTTAATGATTCCAAGAAATAAATAAATTTACAACACACACCCATAAGGTCTGAATCATCAAAATTGAGTTTACTTTGATCTTTAATAATATAATTAATTTGTTCTAAAACATAGGAATTTTACGAACATTANAATCTTAGAAACCTCTACACTTTTTGAGCATATGATTTTAGTTAGGTCTGTCACCCAACCACAAGTGACTTTGTGAAGTTTGTATGCTTTTGTCGCTTCTAAGCGGTCACTACCAAATGAAGCAAGAGTAAGAGAAACTCTCAGTCTTTCATTCACTATGCTTATTATAATTTATTTACATGTATGTATACAGAAAATTTATACAAGCTAAGCANGAAACTAAGTTACAAGCTCTGGGATCTTGACTGCACCTCCAAGCCACCCTGTGCAACCTTGCCTTTACCCTGCAAGCAAAAGTTAAATTCGTTATCACAATCCGGAAGCTACTGTCAAACAATACATTAGAACAAAGTTTGCTTCCATGGTTCAGATGCAAAAATCATCTCCGTGGGTTGAATTTCTACAACGAAATTGAGAATTGAAATTCTCATACATTAGAACCTATGTGATCTCGATGGGACTCAGACATTCAAACATCAAATATTCTGTAAACCATAAAATCCTGAAGTGGGGTCTGACAAGGATAGGAATCTGACGACAATCAGTAGTGAGGTCCGCTGGGTTTCATGATCTTTTTATCGGGGACCATAAAGTTTTCTTCAGTTAAAAGATGTAGCTTCTATTTACTTGTAAAACATTAGAACCTACCTTCTCTAGTGCCATCACTTAACACAGCAAGAGGCGTTGTTCAACATTCTTTTGAATAAGTAATTGCTACATGTTCTCATTCTTTCCTAATATTGCTAAGACCACTTCGATTTCGTGAAACCCTACAAGTGCACTCAACAGGCTCAATTCTCGAAAATTTTTGGCAACTTATCCCATTTCCAAGGCAAGTTTTGCAGCTCAAGATAATATATCATCAAGTTTACCTTCTTCGAATCACAAGTTTTGAGTGTCTTAGACAATTTCAAATAAAATCCAAATTATGATATCCTAGTAATAATATTATAAAATCTAGAGATAAAAGAAATAAATAATTGACATTAAATAGGGAAGATAAGCCTGGGTTCAAAAGAAACCCTCGTTAAGTAAGCATAAAGAGATCATACCAAATCCTTTAATTTCTTTTCATGAAGAACTTGCTCCAATGCACCAGCTCCATGAAGAATTTTTGCACCACATCCTGATGCATCCACTGATCCAACAGCCTCTTCATCAACCAAAACTGCATTTACACTAGAGGTTCCCATCTTGGTGTCTGGAATCTGTTTGACAAGTGCAAGGGGAAAAGAAAAACCTTCAATTAGGATAGATAAAGGAAAACGTAGAAGTCTTCTTCTTTTCAATAGTAAAAAACTTGGAATTCTAAGTTCTAACAAATATAAGGTACACATAACTAGTTTATTAAAATTTAACATAAGATTCCTAAGGACAATAACTACTTGAAATTAGCAGCACATTGCCAAGTAGACTTGCCACGTAATAGACCAGAGTGGCCATACCACTCTTAACCATATCCGCAAGGAATATAAAGTCTATCAAATTCCCCATCTGGTGAAGTTGCTGTACTGGCTGCTGCACATTCTTCTCTCTTAACGTGCACAATGGATTGCAATTACATTGTAATCAGTAATCTTTTTCCAAGTTATTAAATACATTGTACATTTCTTTCATCATCATGAATCAGTTCTTAGATGAATGATTTCTCTTTAAAATGAAAGGAAAAGGTACAGAACCCCCTAAATATGGTAAAAGGTCAAAATGAGTTCTTAATGTAACTGATAGCAGCCAGGAGACCGATAAACATAGAGGAGCTGGTCAAACTTGCACCTATTACAATGTGTTAGACACATGCTATGATCAATCATATATACCTCAAACATTGCCTCTGTAAGAATATTTTCTAATATGGCTCTTAGACCACGAGCACCAGTATTCTTTGCCATTGCTTTCTTTGCAATCAATCTCAGTGCATTTTCAGTAAAGTGCAGCTTGACCTGAAATTAAAAAACAATTGGAATTATATTGGTAATTACAAGTTAAAATTTTGAGTGCTGCCACATTAGCAGAAACGGTCAGTGGCATTTTCAAAATGGTGCAGCATTTCCAAGCCATAAAAAAGTGATCAAATTCTCACATTATTCATGCGGAACATCTTCTTGTACTGTTTTCCAAGAGCATTTTTTGGCTCCATTAGAACCTGTATTACAAAATAATTCCATTATAGTTCATCAGCTTATGATTAAGCAAAGAAGAAACCAGAAATCTTAAGTAAGAAAGGAAAAGTAAGAAACCATGTCCATCATTATCAGGCAACATATTAAGGCCGCGCCAAATGATCAACATAGCAATGGAAAAAAGAAAAAAGCAAATATAAGTATGCATGAAATAAGAAGACAGAACACACCTGAACAAGCTGGTCTTCATTTAGAGCTGACAAGCTCACTAAAATTGGGAACCGTCCTATAAATTCAGGAATGAGGCCATATGCTATAAGATCGCCGCTTTCTACCTAAAAAAAAAGTCTCAGCTCAAGAAGTGAGGAAAAAAATCATAATGGAAAAGAACCAGAAACTTTTAGCCATTTGAATTTCGATTCTCACAGATTCCAATAATGATGATGTCACTAGAGCATTAGTCAATCCACTCATTCTCATGTTTGCACGAACTGGTGCTCCAAAGCCAATAGAAGAATCTTGCCGTCTGGGGAGATAAAGTAAAACATTTTCAAACTCCCTCTTATGAGAAACAAAATTCAGTAAAAGAGTTTCTGTTAACAAAAAATTAAGAAATGGCATTACCTCTCCGAAATGGTCTTATCCAAATCAACAAAAGCCCCACCACATATGAAGAGGATATCTTTTGTATTAATCTGCATTTATCGCAACAGAATAAAAAGATTCAAGATAAATGTGTCCTGGCAAACAGTTGACAAGCTTAAGAGAAAGGGAAAAAATAATAATTGCTTAACGTTCTTATTTCATAGTTTGTAATAATACTACAAACATATTTGAAGCTTTTAAGTACAGAACATGCAAGACTGAGAGTGCCCTTTGACTACAACTCACAAATAATCACATTAAACTAGAAAGTTTGTTAACATAACAGATAACTTTAGGCCAGCACACCTGTATGTTATCGCTGCAGGGAAGATTTCGAGCACCTTTATCAGGTACAGGTACATTCACTACCTGAGCATTAAAAATGTTTAGTCTTACATAACCAAAAATATCAGATCTAACAGCCCTCAGCCACATTGTGTATTTTAGAAAGTAAGGTCTTTAAAATATATAGGTCGGTATGCTTATGGCATATGTTTTAACTTGATGTTTAAAGTGTATGCAAGCAAAGACATTTTTTTTTCTTTTTCAATTAGGCGAGACCCAATCTTAAGACTTAACTGAGAACATTTCACCCTTTACCACTGATCCAGTTCCGTGAAATCTACAATTAGAAAGTATGATATAATCTAGTGCCAGTTCAAAACTGAACTAACAGGTCAGACTGATATATATTACAGTGTAAAAAAATTAAAAAAAAAAAAATTCCTAAAGTGTAGTTTGATCACTTCATTCCAGCAAAGACTAAAAATGTGTGAAAATAAAGGGGGAAAGGAAAGGACAAAAAGCAACTCCAAATTTCACAACAGAAAATTGCTGGGGTATCAATTTAGGCACTGCCATGAAATGTCACTACTAGCAGAGCTAAATTCTTGACAAGCAAATTTGGAAAGAATCTCATCGGGGAAAGCAAATTAGTAGATTTGAAATCTAGAATAATTTCATTTGCATTTATTACAATTTAAAATTAATTTTTTCTGAACGTCAATAGTAATTTCACTGATAGCAGAAGACAACCTTAAGAAGGCGCACAGGAGTTGATTTCCAAAACACCACTACCTAAATAGACTCGAACTTAATCAAACTATACCATTGAATTAGTTCATAATTTAGACACATGCCAAGATATACCAATTAGTTGAACACATGCCTAGATGTATTAGATGCAATGGAGAAACTAGTAGAGTATTGTTTATACACGTGACAGTTAAACCACAGGAAAATGTATTCCCATAATAGATACCCAAGAAAAAGTAGCAAGGAAATAAAATTATAAACCAACAGGACTAATACAATTGCTCCGCTTACAGTTCCTTCCAGCATTTTCAGCAATGCCTGTTGAACTCCCTCTCCAGATACATCTCTGCCAACATTTGAATTCTCAGCCTGCACAAAAAGTTCGATAGGATAATCATAAATTGAAAAGTTAAGCAGATGAAATGCAGAATACTCATAAATTACAAGACCTTTGTTATCTTGTCAACTTCATCAATGTAGACAATCCCTCGCTGAGCTGCCTCCACATCGAAATCAGCATCCTAAATGGCAACCAAGATTTAAGAGATATGTTATTGATGCTATGCAAGAAGATGTGGCATGAATCTGTTTTAAAATAAGATATAATCTTACTAGAGAAAAGGAGAGAAGATTAAAAAGCTATAGAGAATAGAGCAAACCCTTACAAACTTAACATAGAATAGGAAACTAAAATCATAAATAACTATAAATTGACACAAGGAGAAAATGAGGTGAGAGAAAAAAGAATTTACCCCCTATGCTTCACATCATTTTCATTTTTCTTTTAAGTAGCGAGTAAACTGACTCAAATGATGTGGTCATCTCTGTCTATAATTGTTTAAAGTTCAATCATGAAAGGATCTATAAATTAAGAAATATAAAGTCACTAGTCCGACATATAAAGAAAACATGCACCACCACTAGCAAATGATACAAAGCTAGCCCTATCCTTTATATCATTTCCATTTTTCTTTTTAAGTAAGGGAGTAGATTGACTTGAATGGTGTCAAAATCTTTCTAGATATTTTCTAAAAGCTCAATCTTCAAATGCATATGTCAGTGAAAATTAAGAAATATAGTGTGATTATTCCTTTACACAGAAAACATGAAGCATACATACCGCTAATAACTTATACAGTATTGACTCCACATCTTCTCCAACATACCCAGCCTGAAAAAAGTGAAAGAGTGCCAGTTGAATATATAAAAATAATTTAGCTAAGCAACCCAAAAAAAAGGCCCTCTGTGAAGAAATCAAAAAGGCCCTTTGTGAAGAAATGAACTAACATTAAAGACAACAAAGTGTCATGAAATGGTAAATGCAAGACGCAAAATTCATCACAAAGAAACAAGAACAAAATGGTATACATATGTTTGCAGAAGCACGACAAGGGTTACGAGAGAGAGAAAAGACATGCAAAGAGGTTGAAACTAAAATGATTTTAAAATGTACTATATTATCTAAATTTTACTATATTGGAAACATAACATGTCATACAACTTTTGTCTCCATGCGATCAGTAATGTGACATTCAAAACTACATAGAGCAAAGAACTTGCCTGTGTTAAAGCTGTTGCATCAGTGATTGTAAATGGAACATTCACAATGCGAGCTAGTGTTTTAGCAAGTAATGTCTTCCCTATCCTTATAGTCAAGGCAAAATACAAACACGAAGACATCACTCACCGTAAGTACCACATCACATGCATAACATGTAATAACCAAGTACAAGCAAGAAATTTTGACAATACCTGATCCAGTGGGGCCCATCAAAAGTACATTGCTCTTCTCCAACTCAACATTATCATCAGTTTTGATATTGTAATTGGTTGATTCCACAACAGCCCTGCCGTTCAGATAAAAAAGTTCAGTTAAATAGGGAAGTGTCAAACAGAAAAGGATCTAACGCTTAACTATTCAAAGACAGCATCGCTTGGATGTGAACACCTTGCATATTAGTTTAAAAAAAAATGCTGTCAACAGGAACCACCAATAAAGAACTACACGGAGTAAGAACCCTGAAAATGACTAAACAGATAGACCATTAAGAACTAACTCTTTTTGCAGGGAGGCATGATAAATCCTTTTGTAGTGGTTATAAACTGCCACGGAAAGCACCTATGACACAAACATGAAGTTCAACAAAATTAATAAGGCTTAACTGTAATAACTCCATTATCACCAAATAAACTATAATATGAAGCAGGAATTGCAGATGATATGATTGTTATACTTCTCTTTAGTAAATCTCCACCATTATCAACCACAAAGCAAATTTTTCACCAAGAAAAATGAAGAACCACATTTTCTATAACAATGAAGCCATAAAATATAAAGATACTTATTCTATGCTAAAAACTTAAATTCAGTCTCACGACCATCCATGTAAAAGTATGAGATTATAACTTTGAACTTAAGACTTGTAATCATATACGTCATTTTTGTGACTTTATACATAAGCATAGCAACCGTATGAGATTATAACATAGAACTTAAGACTTTGTAATCATATATCTTATTTTTGTGACTTCATACATAAGCATAGCAATTAAAAAATCAGACTCATAATGTAATACATAAAATTCTTATCCTCATTTCTAAAAACTTGTAAGTTTCATGTTCCATATAACATCCAGTACTATAAATAAGGGGGCTGCTACAATATCTTTTACCGGGATCAACGGATTCTCGCAATCCACACCATCATATTAGAAAGGCTCAACGTTTTATCTATCACATTTAATTTCAACTCAGTGACAAAAAAAGAATTATAAAACATCAAAATTTTGACATATTAAACTTAATTAATCAATTTTATCATGTCCACGTTGAAACAAGCTAGCCAGCAGCGCAATGCTGCCCATATTCACATAAGCACAAGCACTATACAATAAGCAACAAAATATTAAAGGACAAAAAAATCTTAATTGAGGAAATTGTTCTGAGTTTTATAGCCAAATCTTTTTATCTTTTATTTTTCTATAACCTAAGCAAATTGTCGAGTTGTGAAGCTGTCCAGTAAACATGCTCAGTCTTTATACATCCTAATACCTTAAAAAAATTAAAGTTTGACTAAATTTTAAAACAAAACTAAAATTTTACTATTTTTTCTTGATATCAAAAACCAAAAAGTCCCAGAACTCTAAAAATTTTCAGAAACAACCCCCAAACCTTTTTGGCTCGCTCCTGCCCGATCACAAACTCATCAAGGCCTTTACAAATCTCCTTGGGCGTCGGCAAATCAACATTTCCACCTTCCCCACACTCTTTCCCCACAATTTCATTCACGTCCTCCTTCTCCGTCTCCTTCTCCTTCGCCTTCTCCTTCTCCTTCTCCCCGTCCTTGAGCTTCCCTAGCTCGATAAAGCTCCCCGCCAGTGGCTCCAACTTAAACGGCCGGAAATAGAACGCCGTCTTACACCTCGGACAGAAGTTAAGAGCCTGGTAGACGCCCATCTCACGGTTGGTTATCGATAACGGACGGTTAGAGAAGAGGACGGGAAACTCGGAGCTGCAACGGGGGCAGTTGACGTCGGCTCTGATGTAGTCGTAGTCGGAGCCGAAGCCGTCGTGATTGTGGCGGCAGGGCGGTCGGAGGAGACGACAGTGGGAAGTGGAGGAGTCGAGGGTTTTGGAGTGGAGGATTGAAGGCGTGGTGGTGGTGCTTTGGTTGGGTGGGATTAGAAGGTGTTTGGTAGTGAGGTGTTTTAGGGTTTGGTTGGTGCGTCTTAGAAGCGATGAAAACAT
>JANKKB010000060.1:8385-19719 GCA_026225775.1 Bursera palmeri
CTTATTATTTAAGTTCTTATTAGTCCTTAAAGTTTAATACTTTGCAATTACACCCCTAAGGTGTAAAATATCAATCACATCCCTACTCGTAAAATATCAGCTACACCCCTAATTATCTAAATATCATAATAACCCCATATTATTACATTTGTGCATATATACCCCNNNTGTGCTAAAATTTTATTAGGCCATTCACAATAAATAGTTTTTTATATCATATTAATTTGTTTATATATTCAGGATACTATTAACTATTTATGGTATAAATATTCGTTAATATTTAATTCTTAATTGTTAAACAAATTAAATAATATAATAACAAATTAAAATAATTTTAATTATTTTTTCTTATCTTGATAATTGCTTATGTTATTAATCTGATTTTAATTAATAAAAATATTAAATGTTTGTTAATTATATAGAAATAGGTTAAATGATATGTCGTATAATTATAAAACTTATGACATTTGTGTTATATCACATTCGTGTTTTAAGCGTTTTAAGTCTAGACACGAATAATTAATTAAGTCACATGCAAAATTTCATTAGCTTGTATCTTAGACACTACACATATACAAATTCCCACCCTTACTGTAAAGCCTTCCTCTTGTTGAAAACGAATTCAAGAGTAATATTTAAAATTAGAATATTGGAGGCACAATCTTTAAGCATTAAAATCTCAACCACAAATTTGGATGAAACAAAGTTGTCATCTATGTCTTGCATGTTCTATCGAATGCAGAAAATATTAGAAGTGAGAAGAGTGTTAAAACTTCGAGTTGATCACCGACAAAGTAATCTTTAATCAATCTAATTCAGAATATATTAAGCACGGTCTAAGAACAACCCAATAATATGCCCAAATCAAATTAGTACTTGCAAATAAAAAAACTATAAATCTACCACAATCAAACCACAACAATAATAATAATGCAGAGACAAAATATACATAGTTAAGCAATATGACTATATTCACAGGAAACGGTGAACAATTCTTTATTATAGAGAAACACTAAAGAAGAAGTACAATACTCTCTTGAGAAATTAACTATAATTCTATCGTACAAGAATAATCCAAATATATACGGTTTTAGGTCTATTGACCCTTGACCTTTGATCCACCGCAGACCTAATTAAAAGTTTTTTTTTTAATGTTACACCTCGAGCTTATCAGCCCAAACTTGAAATTGAGAAACCGAAAAAAGGTCACAAAGAGTAATATTATATCACAACGCATTACGTGATTAATCTTTCATTCACTTCGTTGCCAAGTTACTCTTGAACTCAAGAACCAGAAGAGATCAAAAGGAAAGAGTTTAGTTTAACTGATAGCAAACAACTTCAGATTGAATTACATAGGGTGAGGTTACATATGAAAAATGAAACGAAAATATGAGACTTTCCAACACTTCATTCATAATCAATTAATAAATCAAACTCCTCATCTTCATATTGTTCATCTTCTCTAAACCCATGGCAGGATGATTGTTGCTAAGAGCATCATTGTTACTGCACGAAGATTTCTTGAGCAATTTGATGCTGGAGCAGGTCCTATATATATATTCACATTTTTAAAAAATATTTTGATTAATTAATGCATAATACGAAAGTAATAACAAATTAAGTACATTAATAATTAGGTGATTGAGATGCATGGAAAATTTTAGAATTAGTTTAGGCTAGAGGAAGGTTCGTAAGCCCAGTTTAGTAGAATAGGCTTAGAGTCTGTCCCTGTGGCCCAAATGAACGTTGTGGCTTGTCATAAGCATTTGTACTTTCTGCCTGTACTGAAGTGGCTGTGACTGGGAGATAATGGCAGGTAAAGAAGAGAGTGAAGACAAGAAGATGGAAAGAAAATATAAGAGAATTCAATTCCAAACTGAACCTTCCCATGGTTATGAGCAAACAAAGGACAGGAAGTTTGGTGAAGATACCTAAAATGAAAATTTATAATACAAGAAAGTCTATTTATATACTGGTCCTACATAATTGGATGACGGATTTCTCACTGCCAAAATAAAAGAGCACGAAACAAATAGAGAACCACAGTTCAGATTTGCATTTCATAGGGTGAGGTTACAGATGAAAAATGACACAAAAACATGAGACATTTCCAACACTTCATTTATAATCAATCAATCAATCAATCATCACACAAGTGACACACCAGGAAAACATCAGAAGAGGCAATCACCCAGCAGAAAGATATTAGGACAACGAGGAATGTGTCATCTCCTAGGATGACGATTTGGCTTTCTATCTTACGGGCTTTCTATCTTACGCAGATCCAAATTCTTGAAACCACTTCTCATGCTTTTCAATATCAGCTTGAGATACACTTCTTTGCACCTTCGTCAAGGCTTCTTCGAAGTCACACATAGCAACAGGGTCCTTTGAAATCTCATCCTTGGACATGTTCTTAATCTCATCTCGCGTCTTTCCAGCTATTTTACGCCTCATGCCATTCAGGGATGCGTCACGGCAAACATTTGTCAGATCATCTCCACTGTATCCCTCTGTCCGGCGAGCCACTTCATCAATATCTACATCGGTGGCCACCTGACATTTATGAATATACTTGTAAGTAGAATCATTTCAGGAGGTAAACAACAATCAACAAATATTGGAACTTATAAGATTATCATAAAAAACTTTACTTTCATCAAGATAACAGAGCAAGTCCAAAATATAAAATAACTAGACAATCCACTGATTTATCACACCGGCTGAAAATTGTTTACTGCAAATCAATTCGTAAGTGCTCATATCCCTTTTCACAACAAATTTTGTCTATAACACTTGTGGGCATAGAAACATCAAATATCTTTCAATAGATAGTCCCCCTAGTACATCATTGAATTAGGAGTAGTCTCTTATCAGAGTATTCTTTGTTCCATCAAGGTGTCAATCTGGCGTCATATAGCCAAGCAACTGGCTCAACCCTTCACATGCCTTCATTTTGCTTTTAAATTACAAGTGAGATCAGTAATGCCAACAAAACATTAGAATCTATTATTCCATGAAACATTAAGGGTTTACAGCAAGAATAGAACTACAAAATTTAAAAACATTACACAAACAGAATAAATAAATTAATGTGGATCCTAGATTATTGGTCCAACAGTATGTTCACTAAAGGATATTAGGGAATTAATAGAATTATAATTTACCTCAACTGTTTTCAAATTAATCCGAATAAGCTCCTTACGACTCTCAAAACTGGGAAGAGGAATATATATACGTTTTTCCAGCCGCCTCCTGCATGGTGTTGTGAACAAATTAGCAATTGAGGCAGTGACCCAGTACCACCCAAATGATAAGATCAAGACTTGATCAATTCCGAAGGTAAAATGGAAAACCGAATTGAGATTAAATATAAACAACGCTCACCTCAGAGCCTCATCTATGTCCCAAGGGAAGTTCGTCGCTGCCAAGACCATCACTATTTTACGACTACCATCTTCATTTGTGCCAGTATTATTTACACCATCTACCTGAACTAGAAGTTCAGACTTCACCCTTCTCGATGATTCATGCTCACCTGAAGCACTACACAACATTGTCCATGTTTACTGTCAGCATTACATTAAATAAATCTAGCACTACCTCATTTTAGATTAAAGAAATATCTAAACTTTGAGTACTACCAGAAAAGATAGATAGATAGATAGATAGATAGATAGATAGAGAGAGAGAGAGAGAGAAATAGAGTTCAGAAAATAAAAATAATAATAATAATAATAATACACGCATAAAAAAATGTGCAAGGTAAAAGACTAAAGAACCACATGTTTGTATCACTTATTCAAACAAGCATGCAGAAATACAAAGACACCGAACTTAACTCATGATGCAGGAATAACTCCAAGGACTGTCTACATTCATAACAAATACCACATAGGAAGATTTAAAAAAACTAGGAAAGTCTAGAAGAACAAGAGCTTACCCTCGAGCATTGCAAAGAGAATCAATCTCATCAATAAAAATTGTGCTTGGTGCATATGCTCTAGCCAGATCAAACAAGCACCGAACCATCCGTTCACTCTCCCCACGCCATTTTGAGGCTAATGTAGCTGAAGATACATTAAAAAATGTGGTGCCACACTCCGTGGCAACTGCCTTAGCCAAAAGCGTTTTCCCTGTTCCAGGTGGACCAAACATAAGAACACCTTTCCATGGTCTCCTAATTCCCTGCAAGCAAAGAGACAATCAGCTCTTTTTAATTTCAGAAATGGTCTAGACCAATATATATGCAATCTAGAACGTGACACACAATCTTTTAACACACATGAAATGCAGAGATGGAGGTCTAGGAACCCTGAAGAGACCTTATATGTGATTACACCACATTTGATGTTTTCAATTTCAGGAATAAAGGGCAAAAGCTTTCTCAACTTGTTTTTGGAAATTTTTCTATTTCAATCCTTTTGCATTTTTTACCAAACAAATGTGCCCTTAAAAACTCATCCATGTTTACTCAAATGTATTCAGGAAATTGGCCATAAAAAACTGATTTGGATAGAATAGAGATATAGGTCAAATCCCATGTAACTACTACACTGCCTGGGCTCCTTCAACAAACACAAATTGAAGTAGAAATTAGTGATTTTTCCATTGACAAACCAGCGCATAAACACTGAAAAATGACAGAACTAGACAAAAGAAAATTGCTTAACAACACCAAAAAGACTGACATGGTCATATGCTAATACAAAAACAACAATATGCACATATATTTTTCTCAACAGCCATGATAAATTTTGATAAATTGGCACAGGTTAAATACCGATTGAACTTAATGTCAATGCAACATAAGTTGACAATTCAGCTTCATTAATCAAGATACCTGAAAATATTCAGGCATCCACAGAGGAAGGACAACTGCTTCCTCTAGAAGTCTCTTTGCTTCAGTCAGACCTGCAACATCATCCCACCTCACTCCAGGGGTGGTTTCCAAGACATCCCTTTCAAGCATTGCAGCCAAGTCTTGATCAGGTCCCTCATACTGTGGCCTCTTTGACTTTCCATCTTCAGAGTCACCATTCTGATGATTGCACAAGCAAATTACGATGAAACAATTAATTGAATATATTATCATGACCTAGAAAATACAGTTAAGGTGCCACTAAATATTATCATAACTTAGAGAACTATATTAAGGTATTTTAAAAGCCAAAGCAGCCGAATCAAAAGTCATACAAAAAATTAGTTGGCATATAATTAACTGAGAAAGGAAAATAATTTCCAATGAAAGAGACATCTTCAAGATCAGGGGGAAATTTCAAGTCAATGATTCATAAGATCACTTTTATACCCCAAAAAATGACGCTCATAAAAACTATGAGATTCAAAGACCAAGAAAACAAAACTTTCATAATCAAAATATCGAACTAAAGATTCAAGAATAATGACTTAAAAAATTACTCAAATTTAACTTGCCCTTTTTCTTTTGAAAATTTCCTCGATCATCATTACTAGCAATAAATTCCCTACATAGTAAACTCATTAAGTCTTAAATCAAAACCCCAAACACATTAACAACTTAAAAGCACTGCATAACCTCCAACCATAGTAAGTGAATTAGAACTTACTGCAGAATCTGTTTTGCTAGATTTTCCAGATCCAGTGCCTTTCTTTCCAGTAGTTGATGCTCGAGCACCCGAATTCACCTTACTAGAAGCAGCAGTCCTTCCACCACGGCCAGTCGTACCTGCTCTGTTAGTACCACCACGAGCCCAAGTGCCATCTTGGGGAGATTTCCTCATTCCAACTTGACCAGCCCTTGCCGGTCTCCGGCTTGTAGTGTCTCGACTCGGCGGCCTCCAAACATCAGGATCATCCATTGGAGCACCTGAGGAAGTTGGGTACTCATCCAACGGTTGGAAAACAAATGATGATTTGGCATTGATCGGCGGCGAAGAAGGCCGTCTTGCAGCCGGAGCATCCTTAAATGACCTTCTCTCAGCATCCAACTGCTTCACAACCTCTGTTTCCTCTGAAAGGGCTTTCTTCACATTCATCCATTTTGCACGTATTAATGGGTCATCAAGCGTCGTTAGGTGCCTAAGATTAAAAATAAGTCAAAATTTTCATTAAACAAATGCTAGCTCTATAAAAATAATAATCCACAATATCTGAGAAATCTTATTCTTAATTAAAATATATGTATATATATATATACAAACAAAAAATTTTAAGATAAATTAGAGGTTTTATCATAAATTTATTGCTATTCTTAACAACATTACGCAAGTTTATACATACATAAACAAAATAGTGCTAAAATACCCAGCTCTTTAAAAAAAAAAAAAGCACCGATAAAGCTAACTAAGAGAACTAAAAATGAAGACTTTGTTCTGCAACAGCAAAATATGAAAGATAAAGTGAGAAAATTACAAATCATTCAAAAAATTCTAAACAGCAGTAGCAACTAGCTGAAAACGAAGCAACAGAGCGTGTGCGACTGAGTTCGTGTGAGTTCACGAAGAAGGAAAGAGAGATTGAGCAAATTACTTGTTGATCTGAGCAATGGCACCGTCGAAGAAGATAATTGAAGTGTCATACAACCCTTCGAGAGCATATTCTCTTGCTAGCTTCAAGTGCTCTTGCAATCCCACCAGCGAATTCGTCCCTACCATCTTCTCGGAAATATCCACAAAATCTAGGGTCTCATTTGCTGCAAAACTTATCAGATTTGATTGGGCAGTGTAGACGTGACGGCGACGTTTTAAGTCGTTGAGAAAGGGAAGGGAGAAGCAAGAAGGAGAGTCTGTAGTGCAGTCCGGGTAATTACTCGATTGGTCACGGGGAGTCTGGGATTTGGGTTTTAAATGGGCAAACATAGATGGGTCGGATCGGGTCGGGTTTCAACGAAAGTGTTATGAAATTTGAAATTAATTGTAACGTTGCATGCTTTATGATCATCTTATAAAGTTAAGTTTAACATTATAAATTTTTTTTTTTTCAAAATAATATGACCAATATTTTGATTTCTTTAATCTCTCGCACATATATAGTATATAAACAATATTTCTCCGTATTTTAATAATGAAAATATAAACTATTTGAGGTTTATATATATATATATATATATCCTTAAAATATACGTTAAAATTATTGATAATAAAAAAAATATCGTTAATAAAATATCTATTATTTTTAATACTATATTAAGCACAAGACAATTATAAAATGACTAACCGTTAATTCAATTAACCCAAATTAAACACCCTTAAAAAGTTAAGGTCAATCTCCAAGGTTCCTCGTCCAAGCTAAAAATTCCCACTAAAAGAGGGCCACCATGAACATGCATATAAAGCTCTTAACCTCGGCAAAGAAATTAACGAGAGGTAAAAGAGAGATAATACACAAAGAAATATTCTTCAAAATATATCATGGCAGCCTCCAGCATGATGAAGACATGGCTAGTGTGCTTGGCACTCATCAGCTTTTTGATGGTCAACCATAATGTAGAGGCAAGGTTCATCATTGATCATAGGATCAGAGGTGCGCCCATCAAGGATCAGCCACCTGCTGCACTAATTGATCCGCACAACAGGTCCTTTTTGGGCGGTGTAGTAAAACCCCAACACCAAGGAGGAGGAGAAGAAAGGGGAAATCTTAATTAATTGGCAAGGATGAAGCAGCAAGTTTAGCCAAACTGAACAAGCAAGGGAGGGTCCATTCATTTTTAGTTTAATTGATTTTTTGTAGTTGCTTTGGAATAATATTAAGGCATTTGAATGTAAATGTAGAGTTGATGATCAATAATACTTATGCCTTCGTTGAGAAAAAAAATATTTCTTTCTTTTTCCTAATGCTGTTCATGGTTTTAAATTCTTCAAATTGTTACTTGATGGATGTAGTTCGGCTAAATAGATGCAATTCCTCAAAACCAAGATTTGAAGATCACGAAGCTCTTTTAATTGAATGTGGCACTTCCTTAAGGCACGAAACCCCACAAAGCTCTTGCAAGGTGTTCAAGGGAAAAGATCCCGTCCATGAGATTCACTACTTTAATGGTCTCCATTTTAATGTTAGAGAAATCCAACACCCTCACAGACCTGAGGCAGCAGTGCCACATGCCTGTGGAAGGAAACAGTATTGCTCGACATCAGTAACAATCCCCTCAACGTTGGACCTTTTTTTAGTGATTCTAAATTGATGTCACGGTTGAAACCCAACCATCGAGAATCTTCTCATAATTTTTGTTGGCCTAGTTCATTAAAGCTGCAAAATAACCTCATCTTTTGCGATCTTCATGGTCATATCTTAAACCAGATAGTGCATCTTGCAAGTATGGTCACACCAGATAATGGTTTTGAATGCTGCACATATATATCCACACAAATGTTGGACTCGAATGTAAGCTTTGCAGAACCCCCTTGACTTTTGGGTGAGAGAAAAGTGGCATAAACAAACCCAAATGTGCAAAATAAATTTGTGGAGCTAGGAGATGAATATGAATATTGGGAGATTAAACACGTAGTAGGTGATTTGTGTTGAATTATTTGGCATTCAAGTTCAAAGTTGTAAATGTAAGATTGAATGAGAAGATAACTCAAGAGGTCATTTCTAGCAACCAGCAAGTATTGTTATTAGTTTGAAGGTTACAAAGTTAATGAGAAGGTAGCTTATAAATGTGAATAAATTACGTATCTTGAAGATAGTTGAAGCCTCCCACAAGGTGTGAGGGACACCCATGGCTACAATATCTCCAGGATTAATCAAACTTAGACTTAATACAAACCAAGGGTAGATCCTGACTTTGAACCATCTTGTGATTTCCTAAACTACAAATAAGTGTCCAACGAGCCACACAAGTATCTGAAAATCCATTGGATTGCCTTCCAATGTTCCTTACCAAGATTGGTCATGTTTTGACTAACTACAGTAATCGCATAAGATAAATCTAGATGAGTGCATATCATAGCATACATGAGAGATCCACCAACACTAGAATATGAGACTCGAGATATATAAGAAATATCCTCATCTGAATCTAAAGACTGAACGGATGAAAGTATAAAATGGGCAGCTAATAGAGGACTCACTGGTTTGGCAGTTTACATGTTGAATCTTTTGAGGACCTTCTCAATGTAGCGTTTTTGACTAACGTACAAGATCCATACCTTTATATCCCTATGTATCTCACACCAAGTATTTTCTTTGCTACTCCCAAATCTTTCATCTCAAACTCCATGCTAAGTTAAGCTTTGATCTCTTTAGTCTTAACTTTGTTTTTGGTTGCTATCAATATGTCATCAACGTATAAGAGTAAATAAACAAGTGATTTGTTTTTACCTATTTTGAAGTACACACAACTATCATAGCTACTCTTTAAGAAATTATGAGTAGTCATAAATGAATAAAACCTCTTATACCACTGCCTAGACGACTATTTCAATCCATAAAAAGATTTCTTCAAAAGACAAACCTTGTCTTCTTTTCCTGAACCACAAAACCCTCTAGCTCCTTCATGTAGATGCTTTCCTCAAGTTCCCCATGTAAGAAAACAGTTTTAACATCTAACTGCTCAAGTTCAAGATCATCTCTACCTATAATCCCAAGTAAAGCTCAAATAGAACTATGTTTTCCAACTAGAGAGAATATATCTGTAATGCGCCAAAATCCCTTATATGTGAATTCTGAGGTTGAATTATGTAAATATAATAAAAATGAAATTTAATTAAAATATTCATTCATTAAACATATATTTTTACATAATATCCAAAATAGAGTGTACATAAGAGTCATATTTTTACTACTTTATCAAATACATCTCTACGACTTAAATACAGCTCAAAATACATAAATATGACTCAATGGCTCTCACGGATCCTTTATATGAGCTCCGAAACATCACCACCAGACTCCTAACCTCGGGTACCTATGAAAGAAAGGATGAGCAACACAGTTTAGTAAGAATTTTCACAATTACACAATCTATAACATTTTAAATCAAGGCATGCAACAAAGAATAACAAGGTCACATCCAACCATTTCCTTACTACAATCACTCAAACAACACCACATTCTATCCATTTACCAATTTTTCAATCTAGTACTTTCCTTAGATCTAACGTATCAAGCTGGGCCCATATAAGGTCTAACACTAGATCCTCAACCGTGCTTTCCTTGGATCCCAAGTACACAGTTGGGCCCATCCAAGGCCTAGCACTGACATACCATCTATGTACCCTTGGATCCTGCGTACCCTGCTAGGCAATCCAAGGTCCAACATGCATTTCCACTCACATATCCATTCATCACCGTACCACTAACACACATAATTCCCATATCCACACTAAATCCATATTCCGGCTATACAATTACACACATACCATCAAATTCCATTTTCATATCACATTCAAGCACGAATTCATCTCAATGTAAATCAAGGCAATGCATACATGGAAATGGATAATATATCAAAATCAACACATAGGACTCACACAAGCAAAACTCATATTCATATCCAAGAAAAACCGTAATCCAAAATGGCATAGAATAATGTAGAAGAGAAATCTCATATCTCATATTGACGAATAGCAACTCCCCTGGCCTTTCTCTCTCTTCCTCTTCTCCTTCTTCTTCTGCTTCTCTTTCTCTCTTTCTCAGGAAATTTCCCTTCCTGCAAACCCTAAACTTAAATGGATTTATATAGTATTTGAAAATTATGACACAATTGTAATTTTTGAAACTTTAAAATTCTAGAATCCTACTTCGACGCCGAGGCGTCAACCTTTCCACGTCGGGGTGCAAAGACTTTATCATTTTTACATCAGGGTGCCAACCCGATTCACGTCGAGGTGTAAAGTATTTGCCTCATGCCCTGTTTTTCTTTTTTGTTCCACGTCGGGGCATGTATCCATTTCGCGTCGGGGCGGGCACTCTCTGTCTCACATCCCTCTTGGATTTTCTTCTCGGCATTTTATACTCTTATATAACCATCAATATGCATATATATATACACACACACACATACACACACAGACACACACACACACACACACACACACACATATATGATTATGTTTAAGTCCCAAACTCAGAAATTTTCGTATATATACTCTCATAAACATGTATTCACATACTATAACACATATACATCATTTATAAACATGCCAAATATTTATTTAAATGCATTATTCAAAATTCTCAAATATTGCAACATCTATGAAGTCTATACCTTCAACTTGATTGTAGCCCTTTGTAACTAACCTTGCTTTATATCTGGCCCCTCCACTCCCAGTGTACGTTCCTTTTTCTTAAATACCCACTTGTAGTGAATAATTTTCTTACCCTTGAGTAACTTGATCAAATCCCAAGTAT
>JANKKB010000068.1:0-16553 GCA_026225775.1 Bursera palmeri
ATAGCTTGCAGCCGTGATGATCACTCCATCATTTTTTGTATCCATTACATTTTGAGGCTACGCAGAGAAACATGCATGGACATTAATAAATAGTAACAGATTGCAAAGCTAGCAAGGAAAGGACAATAGTTGATCAGTACTTAATAGAAGAAGAAAAACGATGTATTGGTCATGACCATGTTTGGCCGAGGTTTATATAATATATGTTGAAGAATGATTCAAACACTGACTTAGTATTACCGGTTTGTTAGTAGTGTGATTAATAGTGTCCGTATTTCTTGCGTTAGAGGCTGTAGTGGTTGAGATAAATTCTGTAAATTTGTTATTTTTTTTTGTAAGCCTATAAATAGGCATGCTTGCTTTAGTATTTTTGCACTGCAATAAAACTTGCAAGCATTCTTGACTTGCTTCTATCATTGTCAGCCTCTGTTTTCTCTTTATTGTTCTACTTCTCCAACAAATTTGGTATCAGAGTAGGTGTGTTGGGTGGGTAGAGAGAGATAAACACATGAGTTAAGTAAAACACCTAAAAAAAAAAAATCATGGCTAGCAATGGCAATATAATGAGTGCGCACAACCGCTTATTCCCATATTTAAGGGAGAAGGCTATGAATTTCGAAGTATCAGGATGCGAACTCTACTCAAATCTCAAGATTTATGGGACTTTGTAGAACATGGTGATGCAGATCCTAATTAAGAAACCAGATTGAAGGACAACAAAAAGAAAGATTCCAAAGCATTAGTCGTCATTCAACAGGCTGTTCATGATAGTGTCTTCTCACGCATTGTAGCAACGACCACACCGAAGCAAGCTTGGTCAATTCAGGAGAAGGAGTTCAAGGTGATTCAAAAGTGATCATGGTGAGATTGCAATCTCTTCGATGTGACTTTGAAACATTCTGCATGAATAGTGGAGAATCAATTCAAGATTTTTTGTCAAAAACCATGACAATAGTCATTCAAATGCGGTCCTACGGAGAGAAGATTTCAGATCAGACAATTGTTGCAAAGGATTTGTCAATTTTTTCCTTTGATGAACTAATGGGGTCTTTACAAGCTCATGAGTCAAGAATCAATAGATCACTTGAAAAAAAATGAAGAAAACGCATTTCAGGTTAAGGAGGCAGTAACTAAAGCTGGAGAAATTGAAAGTTCATCAAGTTGAAGTTGTGGAAGAGGACGATTTTGTGGTCGAGGTCATGGAAGAGAATGAGGTAGAGGTCGATCTAATGGGTAACGACGATAATCTGGTGAGCAAAGAAATTCCAAGAATGGCAGTCAATGTTATCATTGCAAGAGATATGGTCATATAAAAGTTGATTGTTGGTAAAAAAATCAACAAGTGAATTATGCAGCAGAGAATGGAGAAGAAAGTAAGCTTTTATGGCTCATTTTGATACTAACAAGACGTCAAGTGGTGTGTGGTTTGTAGATAGCGGATGTTCAAATCATATGACAAGCATAAAATCCATGTTCAAAGAGATTGATAAGACACAAAAGATGAAGATGCAACTTGGAAATGGCAAGGAAATGCAAGTTGAAGGGAAAGGTACAATGGGCATTGAAACTAGCTATGGTAAAGTAAAAATCTTGAACAACGTTCAATTTGTTCCTAATGTGGGATTTAATTTGCTGAGTGTTGGGCAACTAATGGATGGTGGATATTCAATCTCATTTGATGATGGTGCATGTGTTATTAAAGACAAGCAATCAGGCCAAACGATGATCAATATCAACATGACTCAAAAAAAAATATTTCCATCGGGAGTCTCTAATATAGGGAATTTTGTTCTTGCTGCTAGTGGAAAAGATGACTCAAAGTTATGGCATTTGAGGTATGGGCATCTAAATATTAAGAGCCTAAAATTGCTAGATGAAAAAGGTATGGTTCTTAGACTACCAAAAATTGGCTCTCTTCAATTATGTGAAGGGTGCATCTACGGGAAACAAACAAAAAAGTTATTTCCAGTTGGAAAGGCTTGGAGAGCTTCAAAATGTCTTGAATTAATACATGTTGATTTATGTGGGCCTATGGAAACTAAGTCTTTTGCAGGGAGTCGTTATTTCTTAATCTTTACTGATGATTGTAGTCGTATGAGTTGAGTTTATTTTTTGGAAAACAAGTGAGAAACCTTTGAGAAATTCAGGCAATTTAAGGCTATGGTTGAGAAACAACATGGATCACAAATCAAAGTTCTTAGCACTGATAGAGGTGGAGAGTTCTTGTCTAAAGAATTTGATCTTTTTTGTAAAGCAAATGACATTTATAGAGAGTTGACAACTCCTTACACTCCGGAGCAAAAAGGTGTTGCTGAGCGGAAGAATCGAACTTTTGTGGAGATGGCAAGAAGCATGTTACAAGCAAAGGGGCTTTCAATCAATTTTGGGCTGAAACTGTGGCTACATCAGTCTATTTATTGAACCTTTCTACCACAAGGGCTATCATGAATCAAACTCCATTTGAAGCTTGGCGTGGCACAAAACCATTTGTAAGTCACTTAAGAATCTTTGGGTGTATTGCTTATGCTTTGATAAATTTTTATTTTTGTCATAAACTTGATGAAAAATCTGAAAAATATATTTTTGTTGGTTATTGTACACAATCTAAAGCATAGAGATTATATAACCCTCTTAGTGGCAAGCTTATAATAAGAAGGGATGTAGTATTTGATGAAAATGCAAGCTGGGATTGGCGTGGAACTGATGAGAAGATGCAACAACAGATTCCTATACCCAATGGAATCTCCCCAGATGAAAGTCAAGAGCCGACTACTACAAATTCACCAGTTCTTTCCTCCATAGCATCACCAAGCACAACATCCACTTCTGAAGAGTCTTTGGATGAGATTCCACCAAGGAAGTTTAAATCCTTGAGTGACATATATGAGTCTTGTCAATTTGCTCTTACTGATTCAGATCCTATAAGCTTTGAAAAAGCAGTTGCAAAAGAAGAATGGCAAAGAGCAGTGATGGAAGAATTGACAGCTATTGAAAAGAATGGAACGTGGGAAATGGTGGACTTACCGAAAGGCAAAAATGCAATTGGCTTGAAATGGGTATTCAAAACAAAATTTTGTGCAGATGGAAGTATACAAAAATACAAAACTTGGCGTGTCACTAAGGGATATGCACAGCAACATGGAATTGATTTTGAGAAAACTTTTTCTCGAGTAGCTTGTTTTGAAATTGTGAGAATTGTTATAGCATTGGCAGCACAATTACAATGGCCTATTTATCAATTTGACGTCAAATCAGCATTTTTAAATGGAGATTTACAAGAGGAAGTGTATGTGACACAACCAGAAGGTTTCATATTTAAAGGCAACGAGACGAAAGTGTAAAAATTGAGAAAGGCATTGTATGGATTGAAGCAGGCTCCACGGGCATGGTACAACAAAATTGATATATACTTCCAACAAAATGGGTTCGTGAAGAGTGAGAATGAGCCCACTCTTTACTTGAAGAAGGAAGGTAAAAATGATTTTATCATTGTTTGTTTTTATGTTGATGATATCATTTACACAAGCTCCTCTAACTCTCTTATGGCTGAGTTTAAATCGCATATGATGAATGAGTTTGAAATGTCAGATATGGGTTTAGTGCATTATTTTCTTGGCCTTGAAGTTCAACAAGCAGAAGATGAGATTTTTATTTCACAAAGGAAATATGCCAAGGATCTTCTCAGTAATTTTAGCATGATTAATTGTAAATTTGCAGCTACACCTATGAATACTAATGAAAAATTGCAACTTGAAGATGGGGCAGAGATGGTTGATGCTACGAAATTCAGAAGCTTGGTTGGTTGCTTAATTTATCTAACCCACTCTAGACCCGATATTGCATTTTTTATTGGTGTAATTTCCAGGCTTATGCAATATCCTTCAAAGCTTCATTTTGGAGCAGCGAAGCGAGTCTTGTGTTTTGTCACTGGAACTATGGATTAAGGGATTCAGTACTCAAAAGCTTCCAATTTCAGATTATGTGGGTTCACGGACAGTGATTGGGCAAGTTCATTGGATGATAAACAGAGTATTTCGGCAAATGTTTTTATGCTTGGATCAAGAGTAATCACTTGGAGCTCAAAGAAGCAAGCAAAAACAACATTGTCCTTTTCAGAAACTGAGTATGTTGCAGCCACTTCAGTAGCTTGTCAAGTTGTTTGGTTAAGGAGAATATTAGCAGGCCTTCAACAAAGGCAAGGGGAAGCAATGGAAATATTTTCAACAAAGCAACAATCTTCATTCAAAAAAATCTAGCTTTTCATAGCAGAACGAAGCATATATATTGATATTCGTTTCCATTTCATTCCTAATTTGGTTGAGAAGAAGGAGATAACTTTGAAGTATTGTAAGACGAATGAGCAATTGGCTAACATACTAACAAAGGCTCTGTCAAAAGAGAAGTTCATCTACTTTAGATCTCTACTTGGTGTTTGTGACTTTGAATCAAGGGTGAGTGGTGTTAAAGAATGATTCAAACACTGACTTAGTCTTATTAGTTTGTTAATACTATGAGTAATAGTGTCCGTATTTCTTGCGTTAGTGGCTGTAGTGGTTGAGATAAATTCTGCAAATTTGTTTTTTATTGTAAGCCTATAAATAGGCGTGCTTGCTTTAGTATTTTTGCACTGCAATAAAACTTGCAAGTATTCTTGACTTGCTTCTATCATTGTTAGCCTCTGTTTTCTCTTTATTGTTCTGCTTCTCCAACAATATATACTTATTTCACCCTAAGATCTTGCTCTTTCACTAACGATGTGAGAATAGTATTCAATATATGAAGAAATATGTATTTATCGACAAATATGTGAAATGATTTGCACTCACGGACATAGGGAGCAGTATAGTAAGTGGCAGTCCCTTCATTTGCATAACAACCGAGCTTAGGCAAATTGCCGTAGCCATCATCGTCAAGATTTTCATTTCTACGCCCATTTCCTTTGCTCTCTACTATACTTAGGGCTTGTATTCTACTTAATAGTTCTACTTGGTCAGAAGCAGGAGAAGAGTTGCCTCCAATTTATAGAATGAAACTTTGCTATCTACCCGTCTTACTACGTAGTGTCAGTTCCTTGACTTTCCTCTTTCAAGTATCCTATTTGGCATCTTTAGGTACGAGATGGGAAGACTCGTGGAAACAACACTTTCATTTGCAAATGTTGAGGTACGAAATTAACCTATATATAGATATGTAAGAAATTCTCAGTAAATGCTCTTCTAGAAATATGATTAGTCACTTATAATTCATTCAATATATCATTTAAATTCTTCTAGTTTTACATACTATATGCGAATCAAATCTACAGTTAAAGTTTAATAAAAATTGAATCAACTTTATGTAAACATAATTAATCTGGTAGAAAATTAAAGTTTAAAGAGGAATATATAGATAGATGCAAAAACATATCAATATATTTTTACTATGAAATTAAATAAAATGCAACTTTTAATTGTTACATATTTTTTCTTCTATTATTAATGGGAAAGAATAATTAATTGTCAATTATATGTAATAACTTGCAAAACTTTTATCTTATTACTTAGTCATGTAATAAATATAATGTCACTCATTCTTATTCCAAGTCTATGGTTCTGGTAATTGTACAAGCTAAGATGACAAGTTGACGCAACAACATTAATGTCAATGACACACCAAGATAAATAGATTGGAATAATGATACTCATCTCAAATTTGTATTCCAAATTAACATCCTAAATTATGTGGATTTCATTAATTATTAACACGTAGATAGTTTCATGATAAAATAAATTTAGTCATCAAGTCATGATAATCTTCAACTTAAAAGTGTACATTAATTTAATAGTCTTGACTCTTGAACTTATCGCTTTCCCATAGCAACTAACCACCTTGTAGACTGGAAGGGTCAGGATAAGTCTCGGAGAGTACATGATCTTAATCTGTGTAACCCTTGACTAGTCTATAGACTACGGTAAGTCTTGATTTCACATTGTTTTCTTCCACAAAAGAGATGTGAACGTACAAGTTACAACTTCTCAATTAAGGTTATTTCTCTTGATCTTGCGTTTCAAACAAGTATGCCTCTCTTCTTTTTGAAAATTAAGAGGCAAATATCCAGTAACAGTTAGCAATGTAGTCGTACTTTTTCAATTACTTAGTGAAACGGTCATGGGTATATCTTACTTCTGAATTCTGATCCGTCTAAACTGAGTCATTTCTACACAAGCTAGGGTTGGAAAAAATCTTCACAACCTCCTTCGTGGAAAATGGTAGAGAAGGTCCTAAGAAGATGAGCAATATTGTTGATGCTACTTAAAAATAAACTTGAAATCTCTACGTATCAACAGATGACTTGACAAACCACCAATTATATCTCTTTTTTTTTTTTTTTTTTAGAATATTATATGATATATATAAAAGAGCTGTAAGTATAACATTGTACGAAAAAATTTGTTGTAGCTCAATTTAATTAATCCCATTCCCTTCCAGTTTAATCATCAATAATGTTGTATAATTAGAAAACTAAAAATTATGTGACATTTCATTCTAGATGGATGCAATTAAATAACTTGGTTGTAGAGATTTATAGGAAATAATGTCAGAAATAATAAGATGATATTTCAAAACGTGTAAGTTAACAAAAAAAAAAAATGGAATTTACAAGTTAAATTTGGATAGCACGGATATACTATATTGTTGGTCCACCTTTTGTGGGCTTCACCCATGGAGCGTGAAATCCATAAATCTAAAAAGAAAACAAAAAGAAAGAATTGCAAAAAGATTAAAGCTAAAAGGATTTCATAATGCTATCTAACTGATTAATAGTTCCATACTTTTTTTGTTGGACACTAATATTCTATAACTGATAAGTTCTTTTTTATGTGTCTAATGTCAAGCATTAGTGTCCAATAACAAAAAGAATAAGCGTCGAACGCATGAGATTATAATATTAAAATTTTTGATTACCAGATTATTTTTCAGCAAGTTCTTTAATATAGCTTTTTTTTTTTTATTCCAAACAAAAAGAAAGTGAAAGAGAGTGAGAGTGTCGTTCAAAGTGGAAGAAAGAAAAAAAGGCAGGAGGCAAAACCATGAAAATAGAAAGGGGGCTTAAAGGTTCCACTCTTTGTATTGATGATCGCATCATTCAAATTTTTGTATCAAGCTTTTCACATACACTAGTTTGATTCTCAATTATTCTTTTCTATTGAAATTTCTTAAACCTACTTGTTGAACACAAATCTTATTTTTGTTAGATGATGCTTTTGGAATCCATTTTTTTATAATGATGATGTGTTGTAAACTAAGATATTGTTCTTAAAATTTGTATTTGAAATGATGAACTTAATGAAACTCATTATTTTGGCAGTAAAAACTTTTTTTTTTTCATTTGTATAATGCGAGACACCTAAATATTATGACGAATTGATGAATTTTACCCTACTTTGTTGACTCGAAGATCATAATTATGTCATTTGCAGCGGTTCACGTTGCTGATGGTTTGTTTGGTAAGCGTCTGGTCTTGGTTGTTGAAGTAATTGGATGCGAGCAACTTCTGGGAAAGGAGAATTAATTGTCAAGACTCTAGACTAGCTTGTCGTCGAAGACTTGGAAATCTTGGAAGTCTTTCCATTTTTTTCACTGTGTGAGAAAGGGCAAAAGAGAGGACTAAAATTTTCTTTTCTTACCAAATTGATTTATAATTGATGGCTATGTAACTTAGGCTTTGTTTAAGGATACTTCAATTACAGTACTTGACTGAACCAATGCCTTGAGAGTTGGGGATTGAATTATAACACTGCAATAGTACTGAGGACCTCATTAGAAATCCAAGAACAAACCCATATCGCAATTCCTCAGTTGAATCTCAATTTCACCAATTTAGGGTTTTAGCTCAAATCAATGATTTGAGATAGGAAACTAGCAATTAAAAAAGCAATTGATCAAATCAAACTCACAAAATTGAATTTTTTTAAATCTGTAGATACTATGCAAATGCCACAAATAACTCTATAGTTAATTTGTATGTTAAATTTTATAATTTTACGGAAATATTGAACCTGAAATCGATGTTTCCCACTATCGAGCAAATTAAATTCATAAGTAGCATAACTGAAAGAGGAATTAAATGCACAACAATTATTTTAATTATTGTTCCATCAACAGAGATGTTCATCTTTTCAAATACATCTTCTTAGCAACATCATTTATTTAATTAAATATCGTCCATCTGTTGCTTACAAAACCTCCTGTAATCGTAAAATCTTCAAGCCCTGCAAAATGGCATCAACACAGAAGCGGAAACGAAACCAGTTAAAACGATGAGCTTAAGTTCACTCTACAAAGTACAAACTTGATTGATCTCAGCATATAATAATTTAAAAAGGAATTAATTGATGAGGACTTACGGGTTATATTCAACTTTAACAACGCCCGCATTGGTATCAGCAATCTTAGAGAAAGCATCTTGAGAAAGATTCAGAATTCCATTGCATGTTGGTCGGCAATAATCAACAACTTTAACAACAACGCTTGTACCAGGTTTGCATGGGTGTGGAGCTGCATTTGCTCCCCCTATGCATTTCACTCTGTAGCTTCTCCCACATGCTTTCCCATTATCCCACAGCTCATCTCTTACTCCAGCAACCATCGCCCCGTTTTCTTGTTTCCCGAAGCATTTCGAAGCTGCATTCGGCCCCATTAATACACAAATTTTCGTTTATTTATATATAAATTGTTTATCCTTGTAAAACATCGTAATCAATTAAGAAGGATATAAATCATATGAATTTTACTTACGAGTGTAAGGTGGTGCATAGTAAACAGCATTTCCTTGAGCGGCATGTGTTGCCGAGACGAGGCAAATCACGGCCAGGCTAAGAATAACAAAAATGCGTATCTTAATCTCCATTATCTTCTTGTTGCTGCAATAACAAGAAGAATATCTCTCCCCTTTTATAGAAGCAAAAAGATAGCAAGTGAGCAATTAGTCGTAGCCCCCACTCAGACGTGTTTACATTCATGGTCATGATGGACCTCACCCTTTCCAAATATTATATGGATTTTGTCTTCCACTATCTGCTTGTTAATAAGTTTTTAATCTGTACATGACTTAAGGGTCAGCATTATTTATGTATATACATCGCTAGCTGCCATCCCTGGCTAAAATTGACTAGGCTATAAGTGACAAAGACCAGCCCCATCGAGCACAAATTAAGTCAACTCTGTTCTGGTGAGCCATTTATATATTTATACTCCGCTTTTCCTCTTATCTCCTGTCTGATCTTTCTGTTCTGGTGAGCATTTCTTCCCCGCCCCTTTTTTATGCGGAGTTCAGCTGCTTCATTTGATGAAGCAGGCATCTTGCTAGCTGCTGTTTCTTCAGGAAAAACCAGCACTGTGCTTGCTGCATTAAATTATAAAAAAATGTGATGTGGCCTACTAAGGGTCAAGTGTGTGTTACTCTTTAAAGGGCTGATCAACCCACGTTTCTTCTTCCTGTGAAGTGTTTTAAGTCTGAATAAGTTGACTTGTAATATTTTCGACTTAGTGTTAATTAGTATTATTACTTGGTCTTGCAAAATTATAATTTAATTTATAAGAAGTAGCGCACTATAATTCCTGGCGTTCATTATTTAAAAAGAAGCAATTAATGAAATAATGATAGCCATAACAATCAATTATAACTAAGAACATTACAATGAATAAGAATATTTGGTCAATTTGGACTATAATTTGTCTACTGCTGCATTTCTGTTTAGACTAATCAATTAATGACTCTATTGTTGGTGGTTTAAGTCTTTGAATCCATTTTCTCGGAAAGAGACTAGCTAATTTTCTTCCTGGAAAATGCACGGGGCTCTTAAACTACTATGGGATGATGATGTGACATCCTGATTTGGATGCACATGCGAACTCTACGTAGAATACAATTTAATTTCTTCCTAATAATCTTGTCAGTTCCTAGGCTTCTCTCTTCCAAGTGTCCTATTTGATATCTTTATGTACGAGATGGGAAGACTCGTGGAAACGGCACGACATTTTCGTTTTCATTTGCAAATGTTGAGGTACGAAATTAACCTATATATAGATATGTAAGAAATTCTCAATAAATGCCCTTCTAGAAATATGATTAATAGCTTACAATTCATTCACATCATTTTAATTCTTGTACTTTTTACATACTGTATGCGAATCAAATCTATAATTAAAGTATAAAAACTTGTAAAACTTTTATCTTCATTAATTAGTCATGTAATAAATATGATGTCACTAGATACAAGTCTGTGGCTCTGTAATTGTACAAGCTAAGATCAAAAGATGATGCAACACCTTTAATGTCAATGACACACCAAAATAAATAGATTGGAACAATGATACTTCTCTCACATTTGTATTCCAAATTTACGTCCTAAACTATGTGGATTGTATTAATTATTAACACGAGGATAGTATAATGGTAAAATAAATTAAGTCATCAAGTCATGATCATCCTCAACTTAAATGTGTAATTAATTTCATAGATCTTGACTCTTGAACGTATCCCTTTCCAATAGCAACTAACCATCGTGTAGACTGGAAGCGTCGGCGCCATAAGTCTTGGAGAGCACATGATCTTAATCTGTGTAAACCCTTGACTAGTCTCTAGACTACGGTAAGTCTTGATTTCACATTGTTTTCTTCCACAAAAGAGCTGTGAACATACAAGTTACAACTTCTCAATTAAGGTTATTTCTCTTGATCTAGCGTTTCAAACAAGTATGCCTCTCTTCACATTTATATGAGGCTAACTATTAGTTTAATAAAATTGTGAGGCTAACTGTTTTCTTCACATTTATTTGGGAGGTTATTGTGAATTTCCCGATATATATGTAAGAGCTGTAAATCTAACATTGTACGGAGAAAGTTCTTGTAACTCAATTCAATTAATCACATTCCCTCCTACTAGTTTAATCATCAATAATGTTATATAATTAGAAAACAAAAAATTATGTGACATTTCATTCTAGATGGATGCAATTAACTAACCTGCTTGTAGAGATTTATAGGAATAGTGTCAGAAATAATAAGATGGCATTTCAAAACATGTAAGTTTAAAAAAAAAAATGGAATTTACATGTTAAATTCGATAGCAAGGATGTACTATATTGTTCGTCCACCTTATGTGGGCTTCACCCATGAAGCATGAAGTCCATAAATCCAGAAAGAAAAAAAAAATTTTGCAAAAAGACTAAAGTTAAAAGGATTTCACAATCATATCTAACAGATTAATAGTTCAATATATTTTTTTGTTGGACACTAATATTCGATAACTGATAAAATCATCTGGATGTGTCTAATGTCGAGTGTTAATGTCCAAAAACAAAAAGAATAAGGCCTGAGATCATAACATTTAGATTTTTAATTACTAGGTTATTTTTCAAGAAGTTACTTTAATTTACTTCTTTTTTTTTTTTTTTAATTCTTCCAAACAAAATGACAAAGTGAAAGAGAGTGAGACTGTCGTTCAAAGTGAGAGAAAGAAAACAAGACGGGAGTGAAAAATTCGTGACAATAAAAAAAGGGGGCTTAAAGGTTCCACTCTTTATATTGATGATCACATCGTTCAAATTTTAACAAAAAATTTTTGTATCAAGCTTTTCACATCCACTAGTTTGATTCTCAATTATTCCTTTCTATTGAAATTTCTTAAACCTACTTGTTGAACACAAATCTTATTTTTGTCAGATGATGCTTTTGGAATCCATTTTTTCATAATGATACTGTGTTGTAAACTAAGATATTGTTCTTAAAATTTGTATTTGAAATGATGAACTCTAATATTGGTTTAGAGAGTTGAACTTAATGAAACTCATTATTTTGATAGTGAAAACTTTTTTCTTTTTATATTGGATTATGGTTCTATGTTTTCCTATATATTTTTTCATTTATAGGGTTTTCTCATAAATTTGGTATCTTTTATGTGTAGTCGAATTATATTTATGCTCATTATTAAATGCTCATAGATTGTTACTTTTGTTTCTTGATATGTTATCCTACATTCCCATTTTGATCACACTAAAAGGTCAATAAAGGGTTTATTTCGCATTCCATTCGTATCATGCGAGACACATAAATATTACGACGACTTGATGAATTTTACCCGACTCTGTTGACTCGAAGATCATAATTATGTCATTTGTATCGGTTCACTTTACTGATGGTTTGTTTGGTAAACGTCTAGTCTTAGTTGTTGAAGTAATTGGATGCATGCACCTTCTGGGACAGGGGATGAATTGTCAAGACTCCAGACTGGCTGGTCGTTGAAGACTTGGAAGTCTTTCCATTTTTTTCACCATGTGTGAGAAAGGGCAAAAGAGAGGACTAAATTTTTCTTTTCTTACCAAATTGATGAATAATTGATGGCGATGTTACTTAGGCTTTGTTTAGGGATACTTCAATTATAGTACATTACTGAACCAATACCTTGAGAGTTGGGGATTGAATTATAACACTGCAATAGTATTGAGGACCTCATTAGAAAACCAACAACAAACCCATATCGCAATTCCCCAATTGAATCTCAATTTCACCAATATAGGGTTTTAGGCCAAATCAATGATTTAAGATAGCAAAATAGCAAATAAAGAAGCAATTGATCAAATCAAACACACAAAATTGCATTTTGTTAAATCTCTAGATAATGTGCAAATGCCATAAATAACTCTATAGTTTATTTGTATGTTAAACTTTTATAATTTTACGGAAATATTGAAGCTGAAATCGGTGTTTAATTCCCACTATCAAGCAAATTAAATACATATATAGCATAACTGAAAAAGGAATTAAATACACAAAAATTATTTTAATTATTGTTCCATCAACAGAGATGTTCATCTTCACATGTTATATTGTTCTACATCTTCTAAGCAACATCATTTATTTAATTAAATATCTTCCATCTGTTGCTTGCAAAACCTCTTTTAATCGTAAAATCTTCAAGCCCTGCAAAATGGCATCAACACAAAAGAGGAAAAGGAACCAGTTAAAACGATAAGCTTAAGTTCAATCTACAAAGTACAAACTTGATTGATCTCAGCATATAATAATTTAACAAGGAATTAATTGATGAGGACTTACGGGTTAAATTCAACTCTAACAACGCCMGCATTGGTRTCAGCAATCTTAGAGAAAGCATCTTGAGAAAGATTCAGAATTCCATTGCATGTTTGTCGGCAATAATCAACAACTTTAACAACAACGCTTGTACCAGGTTTGCATGGGTGTGGAGCTGCATTTGCTCCCCCTATGCATTTCACTCTGTAGCTTCTCCCACATGCTTTCCCATTATCCCACAGCNCCACAGCGCATCGCTTACTCCAGCAACCATCGCCCCGTTTTCTTGTTTCCCGAAGCATTTCGAAGCTGCATGCCCCATTAATACACAAATTTTCGTTTATTTATAAATAAATTGTTTATCCTTGTAAAACATCGTAATCAATTAAGAATGATATAACTCAGATGAATTTTACTTACGAGTGTAAGGTGGTGGATAGTAAACAGCTTTTCCTTGAGCGGCATGTGTTGCCGAGACGAGGCAAATCACGGCCAGGCTAAGAATAACAAAAATGCGTATCTTAATCTNTCTTGTTGCTGCAATAACAAGAAGAATATCTCTCCCCTTTTATAGAAGCAAAAAGATAGCAAGTGAGCAATTAGTCGTACCCCCCACTCAGACGTGTTTACATTCATGGTCATGATGGACCTCACCCTTTCCGAATATTATATGGATTTTGTCTTCCACTATCGGCTTGTTAATAAGTTTTTAATCTGTACATGACTTAAGGGTCAGCTTTATTTATGTATATACATCGCTAGATGCCATCCCTGTCTAAAATTGACTAGGCTATAAGTGACAAAGACCAGCCCCATAGAGCACAAATTAAGTCAACTCTGTTCTGGTGAGCCATTTATATATTTATACTCCTCTTTTCGTCTTATCTCCTGTCTGATCTTTCTGTTCTGGTGAGCATTTCTTCCCTTCCCCTTTTTTATAAGGAGGTCAGCTGCTTCANTTTGATGAAGCAGGCATCTTGGTAGCTGCTGTTTCTTCAGGAAAAACCAGCACTGTGCTGGCTGCATTAAATTATAAAAAAAAATAGTCAAGCGTTTTACTCTTTAAAGGGCTGATCAACCCACCTTTCTTCTTCCTGTGAAGTGTTTTAAGTCTGAACAAGATTGGAATAATGATACTTATGTCAAATTTGTATCCCAAATTTACATCCTAAATTATGTGGATTTCATTAATTAATTATTAACATGTGGATAATGTAATAATAAAATAAATTATGTGTTCACCTTAACTAAAGGTCATATCACTTGGGATGGAAGATTTTAGGATAAGTTTTGGGATGTGTATCATTACTTGTAGAATTTTGATCGATCTCTTGTTGTTAATCTTTATTCAATATATATAATATGAGTAATTTTAACATGTGTACAAAATGTTAAGACTTAAAAGCTTATTTACTTTTATTGTGAAAATCATTAAAACTCTCATTGAATATTGTAAAACAATTAGCTTAGCATAATTTTTGAAGTAATTTAATAGTTATTTTAATGAGAATAAACAATTTTAAAGTCTTGATATATATTTACTTTTAAAACATATATTAAAACTACCCTTATAATATATAAATTACATGGCTAATTAATTCATTTTTTTATTATAGGAGGAACTTATCTTAGATTTACTTCATTAATTCATATGAATTCCTTTAATGTCAAGATGTGCACTATAATTACGGATAAGGATATCCCCATCAAATAAAATTAATTTTCATCCTTATGTAATGTTTTGTGGAAAAGTTTTTCATATAACAAATTGAAACCTTGCACAACTTTTAGAAATGATCCTCGTAAAAATTAATAGTATTATATTGGATTCGCTTTATTAGTTAATGATTAACTAGGAAGTTTGAGCAANATGGATAACGATTTTTTTAATCAAAATTTCCCTATTTTCTACATCAAATGGTCCCAATACCTCTAACACCACGGAATCAAATTTCTTAAGAACAAAAATCTATTTTCTATTTTTTTTCTTTTTTAATAAGCCAAACATCTTCTCTCTAGTAAGGGGAGTGTCTGATATATATCCGCTGTGCTGCAGCGCCACCAATCACGGGGCGAATAATCATCTGAGTTGTGAGGTTGTGCGCATGTGGCATGCGAGGATTGCACAACAGACTCTCTCCTCTAGTTAGAAGACATGCATATCNACTTTCATGTACAGTATGTTAGAATGTTGAAAATTCTAAATTGCCGGCCAGTAGTTAATAGTGTACATGTACAGTATTTAGGGATATGCTCAACGAGATAATAATTTCCAAGAGAAATTCCAAATGCCCTACCTTTCTAACATGATTAGGTTAACAGCCCAATTGAACTAATACATTACTATACATTACTACACAGACTGGTAATGCATAAATTTTCATTTCGAGTACTGGATTTCCATCATATACATATTACCACTGAATTTCCACGAAGTTGCTTTATAATGACTTGTGCCAACTTGTAGACTAAAACCTTTTAGATTGGCTAGAAGACAGTGGATATATTGGAAAAAGGATCAAGGTTTCAGTTCGATTCCGTGTTCTTTGAGTTGGAAAACTTTAGTCTTCGTTGTTAGGATTAGGTGCTACCATGTAAATCGAAATTTAGTTGCAATTTTTATTCGTTTTTAAAGATATGATAGGGTATCATCATGGCGTCAATATTTGATACCCTATCCTATCAACGTGTCATATGACGCAATACGAAACTCATAAACCCATCTACCCAATTGTTGCCATAGAAAAACAATGGGAATCTTCTCATCCATCCATGGTTAGAAGTCATATCAAGGACATGGAAGAAACTGTTACTAGTCTTCACCTTTCTTTATTTTCTTCTGTGAAGTGCCTTCATACTCAATTCGAGAGGTGCTTTGCAAAGTTCCAGAGACTAATGGAGATCCTTATTCCTTAGTCTACTAAGATAATGAGCACAAAATAGCTAGTGGGCAAGCACATAAGTTATAAGCAATTAGTTATAAAATCTAAAATATCCAAGAGTGATGGTTGAATTGGTGATCACTTCTGTGCTTCTGCTTCTGTATAAGGGAAAATATCCCTTCTGCTTTTCACAACAAAATTAATTAAAAGAAGCACTCACAGCTACTAAGGTGAGATGCGAATATTTATGGGAAATTTTAATTTTTGACCCAAATTTTGGGATATCTTTAATAAATGACCAATTTCTAAAAATTTAGAATTCATCATAACTCTTTTGTTTGAAAGTTAGCTAAATACATTCTTCTCTCTTAAGTACAAGAAGGACAACAATGACATTATTTGTGTTTGTTTCTTCTTTCTTCAAATTCGTTTCAAGATTTTCACAAAGCAATGAGGTAAAACTTCTCTTATTCTACTTGGATCATTAATAAAGTCAAAATAATATATGTTGTAATATGTATATATATATATATATATAGGGTCAGGCTATTGTGACTTAATTTTTTTGACTTAATTTCATACACTATTTAATAGTCA
>JANKKB010000070.1:0-18927 GCA_026225775.1 Bursera palmeri
ACTTAAATTAATAGCACTTAAAGTGTAAAAATGATATTTAAACTCATAATAAATATACACTTTTAAGTGCTTATCAAAGATCTACAGGAGGCTATTCCCAGGATACAATTGATATTTTTTGAATTTATACCACCAATTCAGAAATCTGGCAAACTGACTTGTTGTAACTCTCTTAAGTATTGAATGAAGAAATGCAAGGATTTGCAACAACTAACAAAAAAAAAACATTTGTCTTCTATTTATAGAAAATTAAATACCTTTTCATGTGTCTTTACAAAGAGGTATAACTCTTATGTAAAGGTATAACTTTATATAAACCATTATAACTATACATAAAGATATGACTCTTAGTAAACCATTACAACTTAATATAAAGGTATAACTCTTAGATAAATAATTACAACTTTTTATGTATCTCTACAAATTAAATATTATGTCTTTACAATCAAACATTATGTCTTTACAAACCTATATAATACACATATTTTCAATTCAAACATTTACCAACAGTGTGTGCCTTTGAGCATGGTGAGAGAGAGGTAGGAAAGCAGAAGCTCAAGAAGAAGAAAGAAAATGGAAGACCTTGAAACCAGCAATATCTCGAGTAACGGCGGGCAAGGGACCTACTGTAGCTCTCTTCTTATTCTCCTTCACTACTGTAAAAGTTTCCGAACTTCTATAGCTTGGTAAATATGAATTTAGACTAATAGTAACCTAATTCAATTCAAAATTCAGGCCACATTAGCGTTCAAGACAATTTAGACACTGGACACAGGAAGATCATACCACGAAAGCGCGACAATGCAAATTGATGTATTGAGTTGATTAAAGCTGATTTTCCAACATTAGGAACACCCACCACCATGACAAGGAGGGTAGGTTCCTTTGCTATCACTTCCTTCAGTTTTAACTCCACAAACTCAAGAAGCTTTTGCGTATGAACCAGGAAGAATTATTGCCAACAAACATGGAAACGAACAAACAGATCAAATGAATTTTATAAATAAGTTTCAAGCATACATGAGAGTCAATGAAATATAGAGGAGCAACTTCATCTATTAATGCATCTTTGCATATAGATGTGTCGAAATCTCCTTCCCAGACAATGGGACAAACCTCTTTTATCAATCTCTAAATTGCAACTTATATGGACTTACTGTTCCTTCCATATGGATATGAAATTAGAAATTTAGAATATATCTAAAAGTAATGAAAAAATTTAGATGAATTTTTATTAATCTTTGGATTAGTAAATATAAAATTCCTTAATAAAAATATTAAAGAAAATTATTTTTACCGGATTTGTATAAATTTAAATCATTAATTGTCTTGAGTTTATTGATGCGTTTTGTATTTGTTTTTTATTATTATTATTATATACATAGTTGGAGTAAAATCTGCCTCTTTCAAGGCTCATTGTCCTGATTTCCCAGTCGGTGGAGATATTATTATTATTCTTGACATTTTCTTGTCCTGATTTTGATTCTTCTTATTCTTCTTTCCTTCCGGCGATTTTGCCCATGAAGGCCAAGTCCTGATGCTCACCTTCATTCCGTTTTGGCAGTGGCCAGGGGTGCCACAGATGAAGTAACGGTGGCCAGCCTTGTTGAGGACAATCTTATCATTACCAGATTTGTAAACTGCAATTGGAGATGTTGAATTGCATGACTTGAAATTTGTCCGGCTCACTTCCATCACATTGTGGAAGGTGGTGTTGGAAGCAAAAACTGCAAATACGTAACCAGTAACATTACTTAAAATAGTATTCAATAACGTTGGATAAATAAAAAGATTTTTGCATGAGAATGTTAATACCGAGAGCGTCGCCAACAACGAAATTCTTGGTAGCGGCCCACTTATGGTAATCAACAGGAACGTGGCGAGTCCACCCAGGAGCTTCACCAACCCTGTGCTCAGCTGCCATGGACATGGATACCCCACAACACAGAGTCACGGCCATCATGGAGAAAACCAATGTACCCTTTGTCAAAGCCATGTCTCAGCAGCACCACAATGCGATTAGAGAAGAGAAGAGGGAGATCAAATATTTTGGAGTGGTTTCTGTGAATGCATTCTATGCTATTTTATAATCGAGTTGGCTAAACAGACGGAAAGCAAAGTCTTGGCCAATCGTTTTCATAGGAAAACAGTTTTCCTATCTTGAAAAATGGGGGAATTTACTCTGACCCCCTAATTAGATTTCAAGAACACTTAACCCCACACTTTTCCTAAACTAACACTTATCCCCCAAAAAATTATCACTGTTTTCTCAAAACTNGAAGAGGGAGATCAAATATTTTGGAGTGGTTTCTGTGAATGCATTCTATGCTATTTTATAATCGAGTTGGCTAAACAGATGGAAAGCAAAGTCTTGGCCAATCGTTTTCATAGGAAAACAGTTTTCCTATCTTGAAAATGTTATAAAGAGAATTTGGTCCATAAATTATCTTTATATTTATAGGAATCATTATAAATAACCAAAATTAANAAGTGAGATTTAAAAAATAACTAATTTTCTAATTTATATAATTTGTCTAACCATTCTTAGTTATTATAAAGAAAATACCCTTCAATTTAATCATTGTCTATGACTATCTAGCAAGTCCTATAAGTCTAACAATTTTCCAACGAGTCTAACTACTTTTGAGTGGCCGCCCGCCGATTGAAAAATGTTAGAGAATAGGAAGTTTTCGTTTATAAGGAGGGATATTTTAACGGTTTTATGTGTAAGTGGATAAATAGATCATATAAATTTAAAAAATAGTTATTTTTCAACTTACGCCCTCAAGTTTTGGTTATTTCTTATAATTCCCCTCATAGTTATAACATTTTTCGGAACAGTTAATGCATTATACATTTATCAAATAAGACGTGTACATTAATTAAAATGTGAAAGAAAATGTCAGTTTTAAATTATTATTTTACAAAATAAGAACGGAGAGGAAGAACTTACCGAAAAAATTTGGGAAATAATAAAAAAACACCAAATTATTGAAAAAGAATTGAAAAAATCATTATATATATATATGAATTGAAGCAATGACATTACATTTTTTACACAGATTTATGTGTACAAGGAAGGCCCAAGAGAAACGACAGTCTTTTTCCACCTCTCCTACTTAAATAATATATGAAATCAAAAGTTTAGATATTTATCTAAATTAAATAATTTATATATACTTCTGATATTTAAAATAAGTATATATAAATTATAAGACCTTAATAAAACAATAGGTTTTGCCTGAGAATGGATTTAGACTTTTAATACGTCAATTGAATAGATTTTTTGATGAAGAAATTAGGGATGGACATAATTTACCGAACAGACTTGACCCGATCGGGTTGGTCAGATTCATCACGTTTTCGTCGGATCCTTAAATTATCCAACCCAAAAATCGGGTCAAAATAGTACAACCCGTCGGGTCTCAGGTTAAGGTGGGTTGCATTACTCAAACCTGTCTAACCCGAACCCAACCCGATTTTTTTTTAAATAATTAGACTTCCACGTGTCGTTCACTTAATGGCTTATATCTTTGCCTATTCTGAACTCTTACGCATCTGATTATGACTATATAAGCAATTTTGGGAACGAAATCCCTAGTTTTAACTTTCTAACATTTGATTTTTATGAGTCTCACGCAGTGAATCCCTGACCCTGACTGCACAGTCGCCGTAGGCCGCCTCGCCGTCCGTCGCAGCAGCCGGGAAACAGGTAATCCGCTGTCTTTTCTTTTTCCTTCTCCTCTGTGATTATACACATCTATTCGTGGCTTCATCTCGTTCTTTTTCCTTCTCCTTCTCCTCTGCACTCTCTGGTGGGGTTGAGAAGTGAATTGAACGAGCAGTATGTCCAAATACATAGTGTTTCCTACTTTAGAAGCAGCAAGCAAGACCAACGTGCAACTCATACGTGTATCATCACTGATGTTTGTTTGTTTCTTATTCTTTTTATCTAATACTTGTTTGAAAGAGATGGGATATAAACCTAATTGTTGGATTTATTCCTGATAGACTCACGTGTCATTTTCTCAATGCTTTAATTAGAATTGAATGCAAATTAATGCTGATTTTGTTGAAAAAGAACAGAAGGAAACTTGCTATTGTAATTAAGCTCCGTTTGACCGCAAGCTTTTTTCTCCGTGAGCTTTCAATCTTTTTCACTCTGTTGCTTTCAAACTTGGTCCAGTTTAATAAGTTGTCGTTTTGATTGTTTCCGATTTTTTTCAATGTCTTATTTATCTTTTGAGCTGGCAGGAATGAAATAGCTAAATTGTTTGTTGTATTTTGAAAATCAAATTTTTTTTTTAAGCTAATTTGGAAAGATGGGAAAGAGAGGGAGGAGTCAAAAAGGAAGCAAGAGTTCGAAGAGGAGACTGCGTGACGAAGATGTTAATCCGGAGGACATGGATGACGAAATTGATACCTGTAAATTTCATCATTTTAATTTTTTTTTTTTTTGTTTACTCGTGACATATCATATCTTTATTAGTTTAGGAATGGCTGAGTAAGATCCTGGAAACGATACCGGAAATAAAGTAATTTTTTTATAAATTGGCGTTGAATATACTAATATAACATTCATGTTGCCAGAATATATATATAATTTTTTCTTTCTTTCTCTGTATTTTGGTTTGCGAAGTGGCAATGTTTGAGAAAATAAGTAAAGATTCTGGAATGTCGTCTTCTAGAAACTGGAATCTGTTTATAAAATGCCATTGAGTGATACTAATATAGTGTTTCATGTTTGTAGTATGAACTTTTATCAAATATAGTTGTAAGTTTTGTAAAATGTACTACTATAACATCACTTGTTGCAAATATGAACTTCTACTGAATATGATTTAGTTTTAAGTTTCTTAACATAACTTGTTTTTGTGTTTGAGAAATGAAAGTCATTTTTTTTTCTTCAGTTCACAAGCAGAGGGATGTTATTCCTTTAGACATAAATGGTGATGTTGGGGATTCTGATGAAGATAATGAACATCCGGTCTTTGATTTTCAGGTATTTCTATTGTCCCTGGAACTGGATTTTTTTTTTTTTTTTTTTTTTTTTTTTTTTTTTTTTTTTTTTTTAAGTAGTAGGAAATTTTCTGTGTCTTGTTGGAAAGTGGGAAGAGAGTAAGAAAAGGTTGAGTTTGTTATAATGTTTCAAACAGGGACTTTAGACATCCTTGTGTTACTTTTTGTTGTCTTCTGGTTTAAAAATGCTGTACAGAAGTTAACTGAACAAACTATTCTAATCCTTGCTTTCCAAGTTATGTTGTGGGGTATGAAAAAGTTGAATCTATTATAAGTTCAGTGATTATGCGTCAACAAATAAATTTTAGACAGGAGCAATTATTTTGTTTGCTTGCCATACCTAAATGTAAAACATGTTAATTCTCTTAGATATTGACACAACTCTATTTAGTTTAGTCGAGTATTTATGTAATGTGAATAAAAGAAAAATATTCAAGAAAATATATGAACCCTTTGGTAGTAATTTATAAAAGTGAAAGCGAAAAAGAACCCTATAAATTAGAAAATTCCAAGAGCATAATATGTTCCTCTCCCTATTTATTTATTTGTTTTTACATTCTTTTATTATGTAGTTGTAAGTAATTTTCTTCATTGCCAACTCAATGGTCTTGTGCATCTTTTTTGACTAAACCATGGCTTGACCAAATTGGATGTTTAGATATCTTAAAGATTATCATATTCTAAAAACCAAAACAAGTTTGATTACCTCAGAGGATTCTGTGCATTGTATAGATGTAGATTTCTGAAATTTTTTGTCTTGTTATCCCTAACATTGCTTATAGGATGCTATTGATGATGAAGATGATGATGAGAATGATGATGATGATGGTGATGATGATGATGATGCTCGAGACACTGGAATGGCTGCAAAAAGTAAGGAAGATGTTTTAAATTATGTTACATTTCGTAGAACTTCTTTGAGTACCATCATAAAAATAATGCTTTATTTTCTTTTGGTTTCTCTTAAATGATTGACCTGTTACATTTATGTAAAAAGATATTTCAATTCTTTTAGATATACTATTTTATTTATTAGGATGAGTCAATTTTTTTAGCACAAGAATTGGTTGTTGTTGTTTACACTTCCACTTATTTGTGTAATTTCTTCATAGCTTAAGAGAAATCTTATATGGATGGTGAATAATATCTTTTAGCACTTAATAGATGCATAGTTTTTTGACTAGCAAATGGCTTTCTAAGTTGTGGTTAATTTTATTGGAATGGATTGAACTTGTTTGCTTTTGATACATATGGTTGATTGCCACAAATGCTGCCTGTCTTGGTCATGTGTCCTATTCTTCTAGTGTTATCCGTTCTTTCTCAGACAGGTCTGGCCTAGTTTGAAGCATCATTATAATGTCTATCAAACTCATCATGTATGCTTGATCATTTGAGGCCTTAATACTGTTTGTTCAGTATCATAATGGTAATAAAATTTTCAAGATAAAACAATTATGTAGAGATTACAAATGTTTACAGTGTTTAGAATAAAATCATCAAATGTTGGAAAAATTAGTGTTATTATAAGTAACAAGGAAAAGTTACTTAATAAGAAAGGTCTTATAAGCTAAGTAACTGAAGTTACTGAATCACATCTTTGATCTATTAGACCTTTCATGGCAACACTAGGGAGGATGTAGTAGTACAGCTAGCCATATAAAATCATAAAACTATTTTCTATTGTACTCAAACTTCTAAATAGGTCTTAATTTTGTCCATGCTAAATCAGAATTGTTTTCTTCTCTGTATCTTATCATGGCTTGGTTGTATTGTACCTCCGTCAAAATCTCTACAAGAACAACTCTGTTTTTTCTATTATTGCTGGGTCATAAAATTGATTGGAGACTGACAAATCTTATAAGATATATTTCACTGGTGTACCTATTGCATCTTTTCTTATCTGCAGTTAAAAGGCAGCAAAAATTTTTGCGTGCAAAATATGGTGGGGTTGAGGATGAAATGCATGATGACGAGGATGATGAGGATAAGGAAGAAAAGAAGACCGTATGGGGTGGGGTTAAGAGCCAATATTATTATGGTGACAATCGTGATTTTGAGGTGGGTATTTAAATACCAATATCTATTATTACTATGTTTCTTCCCCCCATCCTCTATTTTTGTGTCCAAGTAATACCTCATTAGCAAATTATGTTTCTTCCACTAATATATATTTTTTCTGGTTTCATAGTTCATGTTCTGTTGCCCTATGAAGTTATTTTTATTTGATTTTAATATGTATTCGTTTTTATAGCTGCAATCAAGTGATGATGAGTCTCCTGCAGAAGAGGAGGCAGAGGTGGTGAGAATGATGAAAGAGAGAGCTAAATCTTTAGAGTTGGAAGACTTTGGGCTTCAAGATGCCAGTGATAGTGAAGATGAGAGTGACAGGGAATTGACCTTAGAGGTGGATTTTGCTTGTTATCTTGTTGCTCTGACGTTATCAATTAGCTCAAAGTGGGTGTTTCAATAATAAGTTCTTTTGAATGACACATTACCAAAATATATTGTGGTACAGGAAATTTCAGTCGAACAGAGAAGCACAAAAGTGCTTCCAGCGAACAAAGAAGCTATAGATGACAATCGTACAACTTATGAGGAGGTCAAGAAAGATTTAAATTCTTTGTCCTGGGAGGAGCAAATGGATGTGGTGTACAGGTAACTTTTTATTTTTATTTTTACATAAAGTTTGACATGAGTTATCTGTTCACTTGAGTCTTAATCCCAACCTAATGGGGTCTACATCAATGTCATTTTGCTTCATGAGCATATTGAAATTTTCCTATATGTGGTATATAAATTGTTCTTTCCTTGTCTTTTGACTCTTAAGATATGTCGAAATGAAAAAAATAAAAAATAAAAAGTTTAAATATAAAGGTTTTAAAAACAGTAATTTGTCTACCCTATCTATAAAGGAGAGAAAAAGGACCCTAAAAAGTCACAACGATGTAATACGTAGTTTGAAATGAAATCTGGAGTAGCATGTTGTGTTCCAGAAATTCTTCTTGTGGAGGTAGAGTAGCTTTTTAGGAAAGAAGTCTAAACTGATGTGGATGATCTTGGTAAAGGTATTCTGACAAAGATGCTTAGAAGACGAAAATTTGTCTGTTTCAACATGTATTATCATTTTTGGTTGTCCTTATCATTGTTAGTTTGAATTAACATATAATGAAAGTAGCTTCCCAATTTTTTCGTCATGTTGTAAAGTTGAGAATTTTGATTCCTTCAAATCAAATGGGTTTGAACCAAGTGGTCTTTCCATATGTAATGCTGTGAAACATTAAGTAAAATGCACATATGTATTTTGGGAAAGCTTCTTATTATGCCTTATGTTAAGTTGAAGTTATTATTGTGTGGTATATTTGATACCTGTTAAAAGTTAGAAGCACGTTATTCATATGTAATACTGTGGGTGTAGGGATATAGTTTGAAATTTTGAGTTTGAATGACTAAAACTTCATTAACTAGGATATCGTTTACATGTTTGAATTTTAGCTTATTCCATCATGTTGTAGTTAGTGTTGTAAATTGCAAATTCTTCTAATTTTCTTTCACTATACCCTTCTTATGTCTTATGCTTCTGCTTTGATTTGCTAATATGTTGTTCCTTCAGTTCTGCTCCAGAATTAGTTGGATTGTTGTCAGAGCTGAACGATGCACTTGGACAACTTGAAGACAAAGTTAATCCACTGTTAAGCAAGGTACTATTTTGGTTGACTTTTTTTATTGTCAATTTGAAGGGTTGTGTGATTCTTGATAACAGCTCTCGAGGGAGCCTTAAGAGTGTCAAATACCAGGGCTTGGGCTATTGAATGCATCTTGAATCTATTTATTGAGAAAGATTTATATCTTATGATTTTTTTTTTTTTTTTTTGTGATATTTCCCTCTCTCCCTCTCCCTCTGTGTTTGTGTGTTTGTGTACACACTTGCATGCCATTAGAAACATTAGCTGATGATATAATAAAAGAGGCTTAGATGGCTCAAAATGATCATAAAACTCAAGTAAAAAAACAAGTCATGAACAAAAGAGTCCTGAAGCAAGCAGAAGCAGGACGACTGAAACCCCAAGTTCATATTAGATCCCTCTGTGGAGTTTTGACTTGAGAGCATTACAACAATCATACGTTTTATGGACTTTTCAAGGATATGTTATGAAAGACTTCCATATGCAAAGACTGGTATCTAACTTTTAAAGATAATCCCAACCATCCTCTGCACCTGCAAAACTTTGTGTCCTTGTTAGATCTCCAATACGTTGCACGTATGTTAGGAGGAATAGGGGTAAAGCAATAGGGACTTAAGGAATTATGTACTTAAGTGAAGTATCTCAGTTTTTTATTGATGAGGCAGTAATTGGTGAATGGAAAATCAGTTAGGATGGTGGATATAAAGGAAGAGGAGAGAGGGGGGTGTTGGGGATTGTGGGGGTGGGGGGTGGGGGGTGTGTGGGGGAGATAGTGGCTCTCAAAATCCACTTATCATTTATTTGTCTTTTTATAATTACCATTCATAGTTGAATACTGTTCACGGATTTTTTACTTTACATTCGTATATGAAATACATAAAAGACGTCTAATTCATCTCTCTTTCTTTCGACATCTCTTCTTCTCTATTATTCTTCACTGTTCATATAAGCTAAAAATCCCTAGATCTAGACTTCTATCACACATTAGCTTCTGGGTTCCTATTGGTCCCTAATGCATTTTTCTGGTGTTTTCATCATCTAGTTTCTTCGTAGTTTCTTTACTTCCTCTAGGGACAAGTAATTTGCATATAATGGATGCTTTTGTAGTCAGCCTGGTAAATACTTTTCTGCTTTGTAAAGGTGAAAGGACATGAGATCAAGTTGGAAGGTGGGGTGCATTATCTGGAGGTTAAGCAACTCCTTTTGGTGGCTTATTGCCAAGCCATAACTTTTTATCTTCTTCTGAAGTCTGAAGGGGAACCAGTTCGTGATCACCCTGTCATAGCTCGTCTTGTAGAGATCAAAAGTTTGCTGGATAAGGTATTTTACCCTTTTTGAAAGGCTAATTATCCTCTACTGTCATAAGTTAATTTTTTTCTCTCCCATAGCATGGATTCTTCAGTGTATTTTAATAATTTTTTTCTCTCCCTTAGCATGGATTCTTCAGTGTATTTTAATATAATTCGGGATTGTTATATATACTAACCATGAAGTGTAGATTAGTTCAGAGAAGTCATTATTGTAACATAATTTTTACCAATTTCTGATTCTTTTTTTCCTACTATGTTATACTCTTTCATCTACCAGTCAGTTGAATTTCTTTCAAATTGGTGTTTTTGCCACTCGTTTTATAATTTATTGATTTGACTGGAAAGGATTTGGTTTTCAGCTGTTTTATTTTATTTCTGGGGTTTTATGAACACAGAACTTGTGCATCCTCTGGTTGTTTGTTATAGAAGAGGTGAAGGTTAATTTGTTTTATAGCTTGATGATTTTTAATGCATGATCCACTTGACAGACGAAACAACTTGACGAGAATATTCCATCTGAGTTTGAGGAGATTTTGAAGAAAGATCATTCTGCTGAGACAGTAGGAAAGATGATCAAAACAGTTTCTGTAATGGCGTCTGATTCTGTTAAAAAAGACAGTAAAAAATCATCTCATGTCTCAGATATGAAACAAGCATCAAAGGTAGTTTCTAATTCAATCTTTTCTGCAATTAACTCTATCTTTTAAAGTAAATCTTTTAAATTTTCTATGTTCCTTTTAATATACAGACTTCTGCTTCAAATGAGGTAGAAAGGGAGGAGTCTTTGATAGATCATGAGAATAAAGGAGTGAAACACCAGCGCGAGGTGAATTATGTCCTATTCTGGACTAGAAAATTTGATTGTTTTCCTACACCTTTCTTTTTTATTATTGCGTGATATTTTCTGCTGTTGTTGGCTCTGCTGTGAGCTAACTTGTGACTTAAAATATGGCAGAACGGCCAAGTTGGTGTGCAGAGCATGGAAATGTTGAAAGTAAGAGCTGCTCTTGAAGAAAAATTGAAGCAGAAGGGAGTCTTTAGTTCTATAGCTCCGAAGCCTTATAAAGCCAAGAAACGTTTAAAACCAGTGAATGGGTACTGCTTTGAGTTTATGTTGCTGAGTTGTGCTTCTTTTTGACATTGTATATACTAATTCTTCAAACTTGGAATGGAACAGAAAGCTAGAAACATATGATGATTTCAATGATGATGCTGTGGGTGTTGGGAGGAACACTCTTGGACTGAATAATGGGCTTGTAAGCTCATTGAGCTCAAGTAGACTTTCCCAACTTGTTGCTGCTCAACCTAATAAACCAAAGGTATAAAACTAGACTATATCTTCTTTTTATTTGCCTTTTTGTAAATTTTGTTAAGGACTTAATATTTCTTCTCGGTAAATTATGCAGTGCCTAAAAAGTCACATAAATATTTGAATTTGTTGATGCAAATCTGATTAATGGGAACAGTACTATAACTTTTTTAACCTACTTTTTCTCAAAGGTTGTTTCTGGTGATGATGATTTGCCTAAAAGGGATGATATTGGAGAGAGGCGGAGGAAACATGAACTCAGAGTACTGGCAGGTGCTGGAATTAAGTCTGAGGATGATGGTGTTGACGAACTTGGTACATATGGTGTTGATGAAGATGGTGATATGGAGGAGGATGGGGATACTGGAGAGTCGGAGGATGGGGACGGTGGAGAGTCGGAAGATGAATTTTATAGACAAGTGAAACAACAACGGGCTGAAAAACTAGCTGCTAAAGCAGAGCTTTATACGAGGTGAGTTTTGCTTTGCTCAATTATCGGTGTTTTTTATTTATTTATTTATTTTGGCTATCTTGCTAAGTTTTGGCCTTATACTCGCAACTTTTTCTGACTCATCAAAGTTCTTTAATTTGCATTTAGCCTTTAAATCTCAAGTTCTCTTTCTCTCACACACGCATGCACACTCACATATACGAGCACAAAGAAGATTTTGAGAGAGCACTTACTGCTTGCATGGTTCAGTGCAATGATATCTGTTATCCTGTGCTTTGTTAAATTTTAAGTTTAATACCTTTACTACACACCTTCTACAAGGCAATCTTTGGTAATTTGCCTCTCAAATCATGTTTCCTTCTACAGAACTTCGGCGACCCCATCTTTACCGGAAACTATAGATGGGAAACGGCAGATAACTTCTCAGGTGAGTAAACGTCATTTACATGTGGATCTTAAATATTTTCCTTCACTGATTCCTAACTTTGGTTTATATTGCATTAGATGGAGAAGAACAGAGGTCTAACTCGTGCCCGCAAGAAGCTGACAAAGAATCCAAGAAAGAAATACAGGGTATTTTTATTTATTTATTTTTTTGGAAAAGTGCCATTTTCACTTCTTTTGCTATTCTCGTAATAAGATGATTGATTCTCCGAACTGATGTTTCACCTATTGCTTTTGTTATGTGCAGACGAAGCATGAGAAGGCAGTAATGCGTCGTAAAGGTCAAGTGCGGGATATCAGGAAACCAAGTGGTCCTTACGGTGGTGAAACCTCTGGAATCAATGCAGGGATCAGTCGAAGCACAAGATTCAAAAGTTAAATACTTCTCCTTGACTTTAACTTTTCTGCTTGACATTCGCAATGGTTATTGCCGAGTATTGTATTATTAAGGTGTTCTTTAATGTAATCCAAATTTTGATGTAGTTATATAAAAATTTTGTTTAGTTGACACATTAAAAGTTTACGAACATTACATCTAAGGCTGTTCTTCATAGAGAAGGCAATTTTATTAATGATGATATATTTAAAGTTTTAGTTTTAACTTGCGAAATTTTGCCACCTAGACTTAGTCAATTACCCAAATATATGCAAAATGGGGGGTGAGCCAACTATAGGAAAGACTGAAAGCACAGCCGTAATTTTGCAAGTGCGGGTCATAAATGCCGAAAGGTGAGAATCCTTAATCCGATCACAGATAACTTTTAAAATTCCAAAGAGGAAAATGTGTAAATTTATATATATTTAATAACCTTCGAAATTCATCCCAATAATACAAGTTTATTACTCTCAAATCTAATTTGTTTTATACACATTAAGTGAAGATAGGTTTATGAGACGGTATAACAAGCCCAAGACGTTTCATTTGGTCGTCATTTTTTTATTCAAATTTCTTACTTAACATCAAAGTCAATTTATCGCAGGGATATTTAGAGATATTTCTAACAAATACCAGTCCTCCTAGATTGATTGAGGGTTTCTCAATCCAGTGCACAACATCGCTACGTTTTTGCCCACGTCAGATCTTATTTTAAGTTCTCCATTTTCCGAATAAGTCTCTAAACTCATTAAAACAATCATGTATGTGACTATGCTTCACCCCCAAGTTGTTTACTACTTAAAATTCTAGAACTTGGAGGGCACACAATAGGTTATCACATTTCCCAGGATGCATAGAATCAAACAATTTCAAATTATGCCTAACGCTGTAGGGGTCTCCACTAAGTACGTAGTTTCTAGAAAACGAGTGGATTCTAAATTTATGAGAACTTACGTAGATTGGTGGCTAACAGGCTATGATTGATATGCCCATGAGTACTAGAAAGCATCTTTCGACGTAAATCTACGCTTTGATCCACATTTTGTATTCTACCATAACTAGAAAAATCTCGAATGCCCTATCCACCCATATTTTTTTGGATATAAAACTTTTGGAAGCAGCTCGATAACAGTGGCTTTAGTTAAATTGGACTAATCATACGTTTCCTTGAATGGTTAGCATGCGGTTGGTGTGATGGTGTCTAAGTTGGGATGGCTAAAGAGGTCCTTATAGCATGTGAGTGGATTTGAGAGCCGGATCCTATTTAGCTTCATGACCACTTTCTGCAGGGGAGTTGTGGTCTTTGGTGTTCTTTGTTTTTTATTTATCTGACATGTGTGTAAAGCTACTGAGGTTCTTGAAACGGTCATTGATCTTTTTGGCTCCTTGTAACTTCACCCTCAACTTAGAGGTAGTGTGCGCTGCTGTAGTGCTTCGTCGTAATAGCAATCTCGATTTTTCATTTATTTTTCTGTTTTGCATTGGCATATTTTCTGCATAGCTTGTAGGAGGCTTCAGAATCTTGTTATCTTAAAGTTATTCATTTCATGAAAACACAAATGAGTTACTTGAGTGATCAGGCATGTGTTTGATCCTACAAGCTAGAGGTTTGATTCCTCGAACCTACCTATTGGGGCAAAATGTCAAGAGCTGAGCCAAACTCAAGTTTGTTAAGGATTTCTGAGTTTATATGTATACACAAGCTGGACTCTAACCTTAAAATCAAAGTTATTTTGAGGTCAGCAAACGTGAATTACCAAAAGTGTAGAAGTGATTGGTAATGATTATTTTATGAATTTACTTTCAAGGTCATTTCATCAAGATGTAGAATATGATGACAGGGGAATGTGATCTTATGCATGATCTTGCAATACAAGTTGCAGGAAGTAAGTGTCCTTTATTAAAATTGGATGCAATAATTATCAAGCAAAAGCTTGTCACATTTCCTTTGATTCTAAGTTGGACTTTTTGTGGGAAATATTTCGAACCGCTTTGTTTGAGAAAAACATATAAGGATATTTTTATCGCTTATTCGTCATTTTGAGCGAGTATAATTTTGATAAACTCGTATTAGAGTTTCATATACTTACACATTAGATTTGATTTGATCAAAATATTAAAGAATTGTCAAATTCAATATGTAAGTTGAAGCATATACGTCATCTCATATATCTTACAATAAAAATATTACAAAACTCACAAATTCAATGTTGAAGTTAAAAAATTTGCAAATACTAAAATTCAAATATTGTTTGTCATTAATGGAACTACCGAGGGACGTCAGAAAAATAGTGAGCCTTAAATGTCTTATGATTAAAATTTGTAGGTCTTTGATTGGAATACCAACTGGACTAAGGTTGTTGACCAATCTGCGAACTGAATATGCGGAGCTAGAAGAACTGAATGGGCTGAATAACTTAAGCAGATAACTAGAGATTAGATCATTGAAAAAAGCCAGGTCAAAACATACATTATTAGCCAACTTGAGAGCTAAGAACAATTATGGGGGTCTAATGGTTTGGCTGACCTGTTAATTGTATAATGACGTTAGTTTCAATGAGTAAGTGCTAGAATGCTTGAAACCACACCATAATTTAAAAGCCCTTGATGTAAATAAATTTGTGGGCTGGAGGATTTCCAGTTGGCTTTCCTCTCCCAAAAATCTATCTTCAATTGATATAATTACCTTTCCTTAAGCGTTTGGCTTTTTGGGGGTTGGATGCTTTAGAGTATCATTTTAAAATACACAAGAAAATACCTAACAAACTGTAAGATAAATATGAAATAATAAGGGACTTTATCAAGATAAGATAAAATAGTTTAAAAGATAAATTTAAATTAAAACTGAATTTTTTATCAAGATAAACTCAAATAAAAACTGAATTAGTTATCAAGATAAGATAAAATAGACTAAGCTAAATTCAAATTAAAACTGAATTCTTTATCAAGATAAGATAAAATAGATTAAGATAAACTCAAATTAAAACGAAATTAGTTATATAAAGCCTTAGTTGATCATCTAAACATACTTGAAGTTGCGATTTGTTCTAAACATGGATGAAGTTACGCTTTCTCCAGGACGCCTTTCTCCTGCAAAGTTGCCATATTGCATGCAACTTCGCAGCCGAGAAAGGCGTCCCCGCGAATGCGATAACGCCTGCGGTGCCAAGGAAGGCGTCCCCAAGAGTGCCACAACCTCCGCGCAGCCACCTGCATGGTAGGTGGGTAAATGGTTGATCTTTATTAAAGTATGTTGATTGCTTTGATTTCTTATAATCAATTTTTATCTTTTGTTTTAGCCAACACAAAGTATATTCAAATGAGCAGTATTCTCTTCTTTAGCTGTCCATGGCCATAAGATGATTATTCTTCCTCCTTTGTAACAAAACCTTTCTTTGGGTAATTTGTTATTAGAACTTGAACAATCTTGTATATACTAATGAGGTTCCTTTGCAACAAAAACTTTTCTTTGTAATTTATTATTCATCCTTGAACTTTTCTTTGGTAATTTATTATTAGAACAATCTTGTACTAATGATTGATTGAGGACCCGGGGACCGTGGTAGTGGTAATTCGTCTTTTTGTTGCAAAGGCACAGGGAGTAGGCTCTGGGACTGAAATTCGTCTTTTTGTTGCGCCTTCCCTCTGCTTGGAAAGATCCATCCAGTCCAGGGAAGATAGAAGGTAGACCTTTTGTTTTACATCACGACCACCTCTGTATTAATACGAAAAAATAGAGATTTTAAAGTTAACGAAAAAGGTTTACTTTCTTTAAATTAATTTCCAAATCTTGGTGGCCCAATCATGGAAAAATCGATGATAATTGAATCTACATAGGCCATTCCTTCGTATGTAGAATGTGTACGCAGTCCACTGCTGTCTAGAAAACCAAAAGTGATGACGCTAGGGAGTATTTAGGGTTAGGCGTATTCATCAGCCTGTCATGCAAGCCTCTCCCTCACTCGCACGTCGCACCACCACCAACCCAAAACCAAAACCCATCACCCAATGAGCCTGACAACTACCACCTCCCAACCCTCTTCAACGCATTTCTTCCGTGTTTGCTTTAGCCTTCCGCTCTAGGATCCGCTCGCGACGGAGCCGCTACTAATGCCTCCTACTCTAATCCGCTACTAATGCCTTCCGCTCGTGCGGTCGAAGTTTGTATCAAATTCTGTTAGCGGCGCCAGAGAAGAAATTGTTGAAGATCTGATTTTCTTAAGGATTTTATTTTCGGATGTTTGTTTCATGAGAAACGGAAGGAAAATGAACATGTGGCAGATGAACTTGGAGAGTTTTCAGAGGGTATTACGGACATTTTGATGTTTTGCGTCAATTTAAAAGGACGGAGGCTAACGGCTCGGGGTCGAATAATTTTTCAAACAATGTGGTGGCGCACAATTACCCTTTATCTATTAATATTTAAAAATAAAAATAAAAAGAGAAAGTTCATTAACTTAATATAATGTAGGCTCAATTATGCAAATCATAATTTATAAATTATATGCACATCAAAAACTTAATTCCTAAATTATTAATTGACAATAATTAAATAAATCATAACAAATTAACATTATCTATACATTATAATGTTGAAAATAAGTTAAATTTCATAATAGGCTGCCAAAAATAAATTCTCAAATTAACATACCAGATTGTGAATATGTTATCACAAACTGAATAAAGTAAAAAAACAAATTGATTGAAGCAATTCAACCAAGTAAAATGAATAGATTGAGGGGGTTTATTAAATATATCAAGTTACGTTATATTAATGGGTTAAGTCGGTTACAAGGTTTATGTTTTCATTTTTTTTAACTGAGAGAAACGAAAAGAGAGAAAGAGAGAAATTGAGAGGACGAAGAAAGGAAAAAGAGAAGAAAAAAAAAGAAAAGAAAAGAAAATAGAAGGAAGGAAAGAAAGAAAAAGGAGAAGGAAAAATGGAGAAGAAGAGGAAAAAGAGGAGAAAGGAAATATACGAGGAAAATTGTACCAATTATTTTATAGTTAGGTTTAATATTTGACAAATTTTAGAATTTTTATTTTATGATATTTAGTTTATCCTGAGTCTAATGTTTATTCTAAACTTATTATTATAGATAGAGATTTGTTAGGTAATCAGTCAAAGGATATGAAAGTTAGTTGAACTTGAACATCATATTTTGTGAGTGGATACTTTTTTAATTATTAAATTATTTTCATAAAATTTATATACAATTGTTATGATGATTGATGTTCTATAAATTATAGATGTTACTAATTTACGGTTTATTTAGTTTTATTTATGCAAACTGAAATTTATTTAGAGAACTTGATTTTTGGGAGATTAGACAAGATTTATAAAAGTTCAAAAGATTTTGTATATCTTAGCTTATATTTATTATAAATTCCAGAAAACAATATCATTTAAATATCGATATTGTAAAGAAGAGATTAGAAATGGTTTTCAAACCACCATACCCACCCTAAGAGATGAGTTTCTCGGTGCTCTACCGATGTGATGAGCTTTCCATCTGAGATGACAATTTTTCCCTCCTGCAGTACAATATATAGGTATGGCTCTGCTAATCTGTATGATAAATTTACAGTTTTGCTCTGCCTGCATGACGTTAGATCTTGCCGGGTATGACAGATTATTAGACTATTTTCCTACTCTGCCTATTTGATTATGTTGTTCCACCAGATAAAACAGTATATCCCTTAAGTACTAGATTGGTGGATTTTTCTAATATGATAGAGCTTATGATAATCAGTATCAATTACATTTTATTGTAATTAGTATTCATATTATTTAACATTGGTATGTCATTTTATGGTAGACATGATTTGTTATACGACATGTAAAGTTTTACTATTTTCATATTCAATATCGGTTTTTTTTTTTTTTTTTTTTTTTTTTTTTNGTTTTTTTTTTTTTTTTTTTTTTTTTTTTGACAATATATTGAGATTTAGTGCTCACATTTTTCCTTTAATTACACTACAAGAAATGTTAGTATTTACAACTCTAATTTACAGCGTTTTTTTAGAAAACGCTGTAATAATATAAGAAATCTAATAATTTACAGTGTTTATTTATAAAAATGCTATCGATAATTTATCATTTTAATTTTACAGCGTTGTTTAACGCTGTAAAATTATAAAATTTTATACCGTTTCAAACACGCTGCCAACAATTCAGCATATCAACATCTACAGCTTTTTGTAAATGCTGCATAATTTTGTAATATTTTACAGAAGTTATTGAACGCTGTAAAACTTTATATTTTTATTAAAAAAATACCAATTTCACGATAGTCTTCTTTCCCAATTGCTTTGCCATTTGCGCTCTAAATCCC